>JAOUQT010305868.1:0-15508 GCA_025769995.1 Xyliphius kryptos | reverse complement strand
ACTCCACCCAGATAGGGATTCGAACCGGGAATCCCCAGCACTGAGAGGCGAATGTGCTAACCACTAAGCCACCGTGCAGCCCCTCACCTGGATCAGCTTATTTAAAACTGATCAAAAAAAAGTGTTTCACGTGCTACTTGTGTTTCATTTGTGGTTAAAGTGCCATCACATCATGTGTTCAGACCCCTCCATGATTTAGAAGTGGGAGAACTTGCATATTCGCAGGGTGTTCAAATACTTATTTTCATCATTGTAGTTTAGAAAGACAGCGAACTGTCAGGTTCATTTTTTTCTCTTTTTGATCTGATAGTCAGGTGGCAGGAGTTCAATTTAGTGAGTGAATGTGCAGACAAAACGTTTTGAAATGACTAATTATCTTGACTAACCTCGAATCTTTCAATTACATCAAGGAGATAATTGGCTGTTAGTGCAAAACCTATAGACTACTGCAGTGCAGTGTTTGATCTCCACTTTCGACACGTTGTGGCCTTTACAGCTCGGCTGTTTTTTAAACAACCCAACCTCGTCTCTCCATTAGCTGCCTGCATTCAAAACAAAACCGTGACAATCTGGATCTGCTTCCGCTTACCTACACTATTTTTTAAAGGTACACCTCAGATTGTGGTCCTCTAGTGATGACTGCAGCCTGCTGCTTTAAGCTCACTGTGATACCAGCTCTCACTCAGTTTCCTTCACTGCTTCTAAATAGTGAAATGATCTCTGTAATGATAAAACATTTTTCATAGACCAGCTATTTTTATATAATATACATTATGCATTCTCAATTTTACATTAAATTCTGCAGGTTGGGCTACAAGTATGGATGCACCCTGATAAAATGTAAGGAGTTGCTGATATCACTTTGCTGTTTGTGGCATATTAGTACATGACGTCCAAAGCCACCAATTTGGATTCAACTTTACTTTTTTTATGTGACACATCAAATAGAATTGCACAAGAAAAACAATGGTGTGCTCATTTTTAATGTAGCTTTATTCATAATCGAGTTATTTACATGTTTGTGACATGGAGCAGTGACAGTAAGCCACTAAAGGATGTGCTCAAAGTACTGAGCATTGTATTGAATTGTCAACACCATTCTCTTCTCCCATTCTTGACACACCGCATGTGTCAAGAGTGGGAGAGGACAATCGTGTTGACAATTAAAAATGCCGGCTTTGCAGATAGCCACCATGGGCGTCACCCGGCCTTAAAATGTTCTCCCCCCTCCCATGTTCGAATATGCCACAAACAGTCAAGTGTTATCAGCAACCACTTCAATTTTATCAGGGTGTATCCATACTTATGGCCCACCCTGTATATTCTTATATTTAATCCTAAATCTACTGTCAATTACAATTTTTTTAGGGTGATACTGGGTCTGTGAGTCAATAATTTGAAACGAATACACTGCGTTTATTGTTATTTGTTGTGAGAGAGCGAGCTTAGCAAAAAAAAAAAAACCCTCACTTTAAAAATTAAAACCGGATCTTCGAATGAGTTCTGTTGGTTCCTCTTTAACTCATTGACTTGTTTTAATCTCACTGAGAAGTAGTTGGCAGCTGATGAGTTTAAGTTGGGGGACAATTTTAAAGTGAAACATTAAAAATGGTGAATTTTATTATTGAGCGAATTTTAAGAGAAAAACGCAACAAATTAAATGTAGATTTTTTTGGATTATTTTATTACATTGTATGTAACGAATGTTAAAAATAGTCTGAAAAGCATTCGGTTTACATCAAGAGTTTGAAAAATGAAAGTCAAAAGGTGGCGATTGAAAAATAAATGTACAACTAACTGAAAAATCGATGCGTTTTGGCGATAAAATGAAAACTAAACAACAGTACGGCCTCTGCAGCTACAGGAGAAGAACGCTGTGTACTCAGAAGGGAACAGAGCACAGTGTTGTACGCTGCGCATCGTTCTCCTGAGACGCTTCAGAGTCTAAACATCCATTAATCAGCATGTTCTCCACGCTGGCGTTCACCCTGCGTCACTGTGTTACCATACAGACATGAGCATCAGGAGGAATACTTGCTTTATAGAGACAGAGGCAGCTACGGTGCATCCAGTTGCTCCAGAAGAGTCCTCCTCCTCTTCTCCAGCTCTCCTTCACTCAGCTCACTGCCAGACGTGTCCCATCCGCCCTGAAAGCAACACGCACAGCTGTAAGGCACAGCACTGCATTCACACATTAGACTTAACCACAATGCACCGGGACATCAGAACTGTAACTTCTGGATCAGTAAGAAATAAAAGTGAGACTGTTAGATGAGGAAATAAAATCCTGTGATGAGACTCACTTCTTCTTTAGGTGCCTTCCTTTTAGGAGATTTCTGTTTGGACTCACTACGATTCTTCCCTCTGGATTTGTCATTCTCTTTATCCTTGTCTTTATCTCGTCCTTTACGCTCCTTCTCTCCATCAGTTTCAGGGGAAGCCTGGACCACAACAGTGACTGATGTTAAAGGCAGTTCAGACCGTTCACTCAAATAATGCACAAGTTATATGGCATATAGCATCACAATAACTTTTATTATACACTGCCTGGCCAAAAAAAGATCACCACCATCTGCATACTACCAAGAATACTGGGGAGAACCTCCCATTGGCTAATTACTCCATGGGTGATTCAGTTTCAGCTTATCTATAACTGATGCAGTGAGAAGCTTCACTTTTGTTTAACAACCACGTTGAGAGACATCCGGTGGTCGTGGAATAGTTAATGTGTTTTAGAAGCCCAAATTGGGAAACAGTGGTTCAATGAGCATTAGATCATCGCACATTGCTTGGCCACCAAGGAACCCGACCTGAAGAAAAAAATTATCCCATGTGTCACTGACAAAAAAACCACCAACCAAATTATACCTGTTCTGCGATGGTCCTGACAATAGAGAACCAACAGATGAGTAACAAAAAAAACTAATGTATTACAGTCTGTAATTGTAAAACTACAAAGTCCATCTATATGGTAAGTGGAGAAAATGCACAATGGAGCAAGTTGCATCCAAACGGACTAGTACATTTAGTCAGTTAGCAGACGCTTTTATCCAACGTCACTTACAAATGAGAGAACACCACAAGACAGTAGTTTTGGAAAACATCAACCCTGCATGTTACCAGATTTGGCTCCTTTGTTTTAGTTTTTTCATAGCAAGTGTCTTTGAAAGAGGTGTGTTTATAGAAGTTTTTGATGCTAAGTGACAGCCTTACGGATGTTGTTGGGAAGGTCGTTTCACCATTCAGCAGTGTTGAATGAAACGGAGTGAGAATTGGCACCTCGGTAAGTTGGAATCAACAGGCGACATTCATCAATAGAGTGCAGTGAACGAGTCAGAATGTGTTTAGGAAAGATGGATTGAAGGTAAGAGGGAGCAGGTCCAAAAACTATCCTGTAGGCCAGAGTCAGTACCTTGTACTGAAGAGTGAGCAGCTACAGGAGGCCAATGGATAGAGATGAGTAATGGAGTGACAGGAGTTCACTTTTGGTTGGTTGAACACGAGTCGGGCTGCAGACTTTCCTGATGTTATACAGAATGAATCTGCAGGAACTGGCAGTTTTCATGACCTGATCAGAGTTTTAAGATGATAGTCAACTGAGAAACCAAGATTATGGACCGAGTCAATTGGAGAGATTGTGGAGCCATCACTTTGGAAGGTTAGGTCATTATAAATTTAGGTTACTGTATGTGCACCTCATTTATTTAAGATGTAAAGCTTTTTCTTGTTAGCCAAATCAGCAGACGGTAGAGCAATGTGTAAAACGTCAGCCGTCAGAATGAGAGAGAGAGATGTGATTGAAGTGACTGTGGCATGGAGTCAGACAAGCTGCTGTGAGTTTTCAGGTCTGTACCGTTACTCAGAATGGTGCTATACAGAGAATCACACAGGAGCTGGATGGCTGTGTGACGTAAAACACAGGTCAGAGGAGAAAGACGATTCGACTTAAACGAAAACCTCTGATCCTCACACTGTTAACATGCAGCAAGCATCTGAGAATGTACAACACATCAAACCATGAGATTTCCCTCAGGACATGTGCTCACTAAGTGCTCAGCCAGTGTACAGTGACGGGATGAAATAGATTTGAAGCAGAGTGTAGTCAATACCGAAACTATTTCGACTTGGTTGCACTACAGAATCTCAAAACCTACCGACTTATGGCGTCTCTTTTTCCCCTTCTTCTTGTGTTTCTTTGATTTCTTATAACTTCTCTCTGAAACACCAAACAAAACAGAATTAAATAAAAGGTCCCTATGTGTAAAGTGCAGCAGGATTCCACAGGTTTAAATGTTCGGTCTGATTCAGTCATCGATCACATCTGAACTGCTAGTTTTGCCTCTGACCTGACTCCCCTGAGGACGAGTGCTCAGACGGGGATTTGGATGTCGAACGCTTTTTCTTCTTCGAATGATAATCCTCCTCCTCTGATTCAGAACCCTACAAGGTAAAGAAAGTCTGGATTGATAGATGTTCCAATACCGGCTTTTACTTTGAGGTATGAGCAGCGAGGTGCACTTACAGAGCGAGAGCGGGAACGCTTCCTGTGGTGCTTTTTGGATTTCTTCGAGTGTTTCTTAGTTTTCGAGTGATGGTGCTGACACTCATGCTGCAAACGTAAAAATCGCTTTAATACACTTGTTTAGTAATTTCAGTCACTTAGCCTTGTAGCCTTTATATGCTATAGAACATGAGTGCAAGCCTTTATAGAACCACATGCTGTTATTTGAACCATCAGAACATACACAGTAATTCTACTTTCTAAAACTATGCAAACTACATCACTACATAAACATGGCAGTGTGTGCTTATCTAGAATCACAGCACTAAATTTTACAAGCAATCTAGCTGTGTAAAACAATAATGTAACCATTTTCAACATGCTGCATTCCAAATAGTTCACTGGAATGCCTAAAGACAAGAGATCCACTAATTAATTGTACATTATGTACAGTTCTTAAATATACATTTAAAATTAATTTTCTATAAGTAGCATTAGATTTCTATTGTGTAATATAATGAAGAGATGTCCTACATGGACCAAAGTCCACAAGGCATCATGCTTTATGAGGAGCATTTATGATGTTAGACATTGACGTGGGACAAGGGGTCTGCAGAGCAATCTCTGTTCTAGTTTATCCCAATGGCAAGGCGTTTAAATAATAATGATTCAGTGACTAAGATGTCTCTTAATACCTCGTTCCATTTATTTAGATAGCTTTTAAACTGGAAGTGCGCTTTATTACTAAATTATTAAATCATATATTAAATTAAATTACTTATATTAAACATACTAAATAATCACTATGTGTAGAACAAATGCTACCCAAAGTATGATCAAAAGTAAACTTAGTTTTCAGAGAAGCATCTTGGACAGGTTGCAAAACAACTACAAAATTGATTTTTTTACATGGTTTTGGGCTGGTGAGGGACAAAGCTCACAGCAGAAACCCAAAATAGAACATTGGAAGAATGTGCAAATGCCACACAGAAAAGTACTGTGTCATTCTCCTGGACAATTAAATATAGGACCTTGAACCTGGGAGGTGAGAGTCACTCTGCCACACCCTTTTACTCTTGTGAGTGTTATCTTTGTGTGCACTATTCACTAAGGCATGCTTGACCCTTGGATACTTTACAATGATTGTTTTCATGAGGTAGGTCACCAAGTTATTCTTTATCCCTAGTTCACAAACAATCCAGTCAGGGAGGCAATTAGTATTTCTAATCAACCTTTTAGTGTGTCTTTGAAAAGAAAGAATCTATGACCCTTTCGTTGTGGGGTGGCAGCACCAACCACGGTACATGTGGTTACTCTTACATTACATGTTCTCATTAGGTTAGTAGTTCTATTTGTTTCCTGTACATGTGAATTATGTGAACTCATCAGTATGAAGGGAAAATTATCCCTGTTTCACACTGGTGAGATAGTAAGGATTAGCTGTCGTTTACCTCCAGAACATGCATAAAATCCTTGAAAATTCTCTTCCTTTCAGACTCTAGAGTAATATCTTCAAATGCCGGCTCCTTTAGGAATCGCTCCCGCACCTGATTTAAATGTGAAAGAAATCCCACAGCAAAAAAAATAAAAACTGGCATCATATTACACCTCACACAACACTACATAGCATAACAGGTAAATCCAGCTCATACCCCTTCCCATGAAGTATCTGGTTCCAGTGGGGGCGTGGCTTGTTTAAGCATGCTCTTAAACGCAGCCTCTTTCCTCTTCATCTTTCTGGCCTCCTCCTTTTCTCGCTCCCGCTCTCGTGCCTCTGCCTTCTCTAGTAACTGTACACAAAATGTATGTTTACATCAAACAATGATGTGCAAGGGATGAAAAATCGGAGGACATTGAATCTGAATCAATTGATTGGTTACTTCACAGTATGATTTGGTCCTGTACATCCTAGTCATCCTACACAGATGATGCACATTGTGACAAATAGTGCTGCTGTCCATACTGAATTAGAAATCAGTGAATTTAGGTATTCCATTCAATCTAATTACCACATGAGGGAGTGGTGGCTCAGTGATTAGGGTGTTGAACTATCAAGCTGAAGGTTGAGGGTTCAAATTCCAGGTCCACTGAAATTACCAATGTGGATCCTTGAGCAAGACCCTTAACCTTAATTGCTGCAGAAGGGCTACATTAACCCTGTGTTCTGACCTCAGACATCAACTTGAGAGAGCTGTAAATAGTCTGCAAGAGCCACAAACGTCTGCCAAATGACCGAATGCAATGCAAATGTAATGTGTTTAAAACAAAGCATGCGTACCAGAAAATTATATGCTTTTATGTATTGTTTGTGAAAACAGTTTTGGGAAGGCCTGCATGACTGTGTTTCAGTGAAACCATATGGATCTGAAGCTATGTTCTCAGGACAGCAGTGTAAAATATTTTTTATCTACAAATCTTAAACTATGAGCTTACACTGTTGAAGGCAAGTTTAATATTGCCAGCATCCAGGGTGGTGGCTCTCTTGTCAGAGCTAATTACGGAACCAAAATCCTCAAAGCTGGTGCTGATCTCTACCAGGAAACTCTTATCCTGCAGCCAGAAATAAACACAGTGAGTCCAGCATTAAGTCTCCATTATGGCAGTAAATTCCACATAAACAACTAAAACATCAATGAAAAAAAAATGTATTAAATATTTATTCATTCATAGATTTTGAGGATACATATCTTCACATCCTTAGACATGCCATACTACAAAGTTTCACTGGTCATCAAAAGTCCTCACACTATTTATTGATGGACATAATAATGAATTTGTGATGTTTATTTTTGTGGTTGTATGCAACTTTTCAACATTTTTCATTCCCCAGCTTGATCACATGATTTAATTCCAGCTGATAGCACATGATCGTAATGTGGATGCTTACTTCAAACTGGTGTCTAATTCACAAGTCATCTTAGAACTTTTACCTACTGATTAATGGCCAGTGAATAAATGGACTTACAAGACATCATTGTCCATCATAAAATAGTGATTTAAGCAAACCTGATATGATCCCTTCTTTAAAAAATCATAACATAGAGCAGTCATACCTTTAAGATATCTTTGATGATTCTCTTCTCATCATGATAACGAGCTTTCAAATCTTCCACATAAAATTTGAAAAGATCTAAAGGTGTAGAACCTGAGAAATAAACAAAATAAGCAAAGCATCTTTAATTATTTGAGGACTCTGATGATGATTTACATTGACTGTATTAGTTCTACATGCATGACTGGCAATATTTACAGGATGTGAGAAGAAAACAGTCAAAAATTACTCTAAAATGTCATTCGTCTATTTTTTTTCTTATTTGATCAGGTAAAAGCAGTGTGAGCTGTCATCATGCATAACAATAAGGTTTCTCAGTCTTAAATTTATTCGTGTCATGTCTTTTTTTTTCTCCAAAGAGAAACAGGAAGGAGAAAAAAGCAAACCCAGTAAAGTGTTGTCGTGCAGATGCAGAGTAAATTATTCAGGACCATACATCACTAGCTATTACTGTAGCTGTGACCGTGTGCTCACAACAAGGTTTCTCATATGGTGAATGTTGGCAGGAATTCAAGCACGTTCTTGTCTGTGCAAGTGTCTGACCTGGTTGTCCTAACATGCTGGAAAAGCGAATGTCAGCACTGACAGTTGGATACAGCTCCATCCATGCTGACATGGAGTTCAGGTGTCCGTGGTCATGCAGCTCATCCAGAAATTTCTACAACACAAACAGATACACCCAAAATCAAATACATATACAGGTGTTGGTCATAAAGTCAGAATATCATTAAAAAGTTGATTTCAGTTATTCCACTCAAAAAGTGAAAGTTGTTTATATTCATCCATAACACACAGACTGATATATTTTAAATGTTTATTTATTTTAATTTTGATAATTGTAACAGACAACTAATAAAAATCCCAAAATTCAGTATATCTGAAAAAAATTACTATTACTTAAGCCCAATATATATATTTTTTTCTTTTAAATGTTGGCCAACTGAAAAGTAGAAACATAAAAAGTATGAGCATGTACAGCACTCAATATTTAGTTGGAGCTTCTTTGGCCCTGATTACTGCAGCAAAGCGGGGGGGGCATGGAGTTGATTGGTCTGTGGCACTGCTCAGGGGTTAGGAGAGCCCAGCCGGCTCCGATAGTGTCCTTCAGCTTTTCTGAATTGTTGGGTCAGGCATATCACATCTTTCGCTTCACAATAGATGTTCTATGGTGCCAAAATTTACCCACAACCCAAATATAACCTGCTTTGTGGTGGTATTATGGGGGATCAGAATTAAGAAAATTTCAAAGTGCATTTAGTTTGTAAGTGGAGCTGATTGATTAAATAGACAATGAGCTGAGAGATTTAGCTAATTAGGTTACTGTGCATATACGTTTATAAAGTGACAGAAAGTTATAAATAACAGTTATTTCCCTTTAAATTCTTGTGTGGGGGTTTGCCATGTTCTTCACTGGAAAATCATGCTTCCCACAAAATCATGCCTGCTAAGATCACTGGATTAAAAAAATTTGATTCAGGTCTACAACAGCTTCTCGGTGAGTTACAGCACTGAAAATGTCTTTGAAAAGCTCTTTTATTATACAGATACAGACCTGCTCACGGTCATAAATATATCTGCTTCTTACAGTCAGTCCACACACAGGAAAACAAAATGAATTGAGACAGATGTGACTGTGCATGTGTGATTGATCAGTCACCTGGAAAGATTCTCGGTTTTTACGCTGCCTGCGTCTCTCCCTTAAAAGAGATTTCTGTTTCTCCTCTTCCTCTTCTTTCTCTAGAGCACGGATGTGTTCCTCAAAACAGATCAGGGCATCCTCCTTATCCATGTCTAATCCAAAATAAAAAAAAGTTAACACCTTTACTATTTTAATACGCTCAACATTACATAAGAGCTAATTCCTGAGCTAAGGACTGAGCAATCTTATATTCTCAATCAGAAGTAGTTATATCCTAAAACTATTTGTATCTGTATGAGACCGCTAAACTTTGTAAGTGTATAATGAATGAGAGTCAGCAGTTATGTCTTTGTGGTTTATTTAAATCAGGGGTGTCCAAACTTTTCGCAGAGAGGGCCAAATTCCATAAAGTGAAGATTTACCTTTATTTTTCAAATGGTATAGAACCAAACTTAACCAACTCAGGCATGAACAGGTCTAAAGACTCAATTCTTTCATAACTGGCGAGGCAGGATAATATTAAACAAAATGTATAAAATACATAAAATTTAAGGTATTTAAATTGAATATCTGACCATATGTCCTCAATTCACAGATTAATTATTAGAATGGTGCTGCCATCATGTGGTAAAAGGCAGAATTAAATCTCAAGTTTGTTGATTTATTTATTCTGACAGAGTTAGTGAGCCATAAATAACATACTAAAAGCCCGAGCCTTTTGGAATCTGACCGCGGTCCATGATTGGCGCACGGGCCGGACTTGCCTAATTTAAATAAAGTACTTTCTGTATACATGCAAATAAGGGGACACTATTGATGTTCTTCAGTACTGATTAAAGTGATTTTAAGGCTTTTTAGTTGTGCTTGTGTGTGCAAATCCATACTCTGCAGCTCTTCATCTTCAGCAAAAGTTGGGTTGTCCAGCAGATATTGCTGCGCCTCAGACCAGGTGGTGCGATATGTGACATTGGCCATATTATCCAAAATATTCTTTAGCGCTTCCCAGTTCCTCTTTCTCAGCTGCTTGGCTTGTTCCTATAGAATGGAAAATGTGTATATATGTATATGTATATATAATCCATTTTTATAATCATTATTTAAAACAAACAAATAATAGGACAGACTGATATTATGCAGTACTCCATCAGAAACATTTATTACCCATAGTGTGGCCAAAAAAAGAAGGCAGCTGGCCCCATGTAAAAAGCAAGACAAAAAAGAGCCACATGGCACTAAGGTTGTTTTTTAGTACACAGTGAAACTGCATTTTTTAACAAGCTGCTGTAATATTTGTCAAGCAGGTAAAATTATATTCAAAGTATGCCCCATGTTATCTTGTAGGAGAGGGATTTAATGTCAGCATTTAAAAGGTCATGTCACATGACTTCAAGTCACATCATGTAATTAGCCTAATGATACAGTGAATAACACAAAACCAATTTAAATCCCAAAAACAAGCATAACTGGAATAAAGCATCCTTTTTTAGAGTTTAGTGGTGAATACATCCAAATTCTGCTGAGAACATCTCCATTATACTAAACGATCTTAGTGGCCAAATCCAAATCCAGAGTTCTTCCTGAAGCTCTCTTGTGAGAATGTTGAAAACTTTTAAAAATTTAAAATAAAAAGACATGTCTCCATTACTCAGAATGTTTTCTAAATTGGTTTTAGAAAAGTTTTCAAAGTTTATTTAGGGGTTTTTGACAGCTTCAATTTTGAGTGCAGGTTGTGTCTGTTAAAGTGGAGTTTATGTAAAGTAGCCATGTTTATTATGTGAAAAATTTTCAATAATGTAAACTTCTGCAGATAAAGCCTAGGGATCACATTTAATTAGTAAAATAACCCACCTTCTCTTTTTTAGCCAAGTAAAATAGTACATCTTCATAGATCTCCAACCTGTCTCTTTCTGGAACACAGCTCCATACTTCCATGCTCCCAAACATCTGCTCTGCTTTCCTGTGAGACAGAGTGAGAGTGAGAATGTGAACGAGAGAGAAAAGCTGTTGTAATAAGTTTTTTTGCCAAAAGGAGGAGGCAGTGTACCATAAAATGAAAATGGTATAAGCAATGGGATTCAATTTATGTACAAATTCAAAGAAATAAATTCTTAACCAGTTTTACATAATACACTTTAAACATTTATAGTTTAACAAATCAGAAACCAGGTCTAGTCTGAAAACCATTTAAAAAACATAAGTATGATAAAGTTGTTTAAGGCGTTTAGAATCATACTGTAAAAAAAATCCATTGATGCCGCTTAAGAGCACGAGTTCTCTTATGGTGATTAAAAAAAAAATCTAAAATCTATAAATACCTTAAGATAGAACACTTCCAATAGCACTTTTCTTAACCTTTACACTTGCACTAACTTATTACAAGTAAATATTCCACAAAATATGTAAATTAACTGAAACTACGTTTGACAATGTTTTAGAATAAATATTTATAATCTCAAACATAGTATGTGTAGACACAGCAGAAAACTAAAAGTAAAGTATTGACCTCTATAGTAGACTCAGAGGGTGTTCTTATAAGGTTTGAATATAAACGTCTTAGATACAAAGATGTTGAACTGAGCAAAGATGATGGTAGTACCTCTGATATACAGTATGTGTGTGTCAATGTAATATTAATTAATTTAAAAAAAATTGTTTGCTCAACAGAACAATACAATTCTCACTAACCAGCTACACATATTGTTCAGCGTGTCCTGCTGGACTCCAACATCAAAACCACTCATGGTCAGAGAGGTTTTTTGTTGTGCAAATGTTTCACTTGGTCAGCTAGTTCAACAATGGTAGTGAATTTTCCACATTAATTCACAATCCATCTGTCTGCAAGCTGGAGAAGTAAAAATTGCAATCAATGATTTTCTCCCCATGGTCTTTTTTAAATTCAGGCCATGATAGAGCTCCACAAACACATTAGACTTTGATGTTTTAGGATTAATTATTTTAATACAATCAAATGTCCATGGAGACCGGATTGTGAATCATCCTATTGATTGGAAAACTAAAGGTTTAAATGTTTTTGCCAACCAGATGTAAAACAATGGATTATTTTCCTTGATAAAAAAAAGTATATTTTTTTGTGTCATTTGTGTAATTGGATTAATTTTGGCTCTACTTAAGACTTAAGCACAAAAAGACCTTTTCATTACTTTGTTAAAAAACCTTAACTGTTTCATATTACAATCATAAATAAAACAGTGCAGTTAACACTGAACAAAGCAAACATTTTCTCACTTGTATCTGGTGGTGGAGGTCATTTTTTCATGGTTCTCCAGGAAACGTTGGAATGTCTCTTTGGACTCCTTGTATTTTATCCTGGCCTCTTCTTTCTCTTCCTTTTCTGTCTGCACCTTGTAAGCATTAAAAGCCTGCTTCTTTTCGCTCAGCTTCGGCAAAGCACTGCCACCACACAGAGCAAATAACACAAATAATTTAACAGCAGAAGGAGCCAAAAGGTACAGTTCAGTTATACTGATATTGGAACCAATTTCATCAATTTATTGTAATGCTTTGTATCACATATATCAGGTAAATATGTGATTATGATGAGTAGTACCTGTAACGAGGGTCATTGATGATCAATTTCATGGCTTGCTCCCAGGAAGAATTTGATGCGACTCCCTAAACACAAATGCAACACATACATTTTTGTGTGTACCTAATATTTCTAATAAGAAATAAATGTTTTTTTCATGTTTAATGAGAAGTAAGCAGAACCTCTGATTGCCACAAACTTTTCCATAGTTTAATGCACAGTCATTGCTTATTAAGTGAATAGCATTTAGTAAAATGACTTACAAATAAAATCTAAAAGACAAAAATCTTTTCCAGACCTGTTAAATATAGTTAAGAATGGTAACTCTAAACCTCTACATGTCTGACTGCTTAGAACAGCAATGGTGGTACAGATTTCTACTGTACAGAGTTGCTTACACAAACATAATTCAAAATTATTTATACAAAAAATGTATAAGTTGTTATAGCTGGAAATCAACTTATATAAAACTTAGAATTAAATGTAATAAAAGCTTCTTTAAGAAATTGTGTGTATGATTCTGTGATTCTGATTCCAAATACGGCTGTACATATAGTGTATAATGATTTTCAGTCGTGTTCCTGCAAGTGAAATCATCAATATTGCACAAGGGGAGGGAAATCAACTTTTAGCTTCAAGCTGACATACTCCAAGTTGCCGCCAGTCTTGCTCAAGCAAAAGTTATTATTTGATCAGGGGAAAAAACAATGTATTAGCATTAATCACAAATATGCCTACTAGTTAAATCGACTCATGATTTAGCAGCTACAAAGTCTCAGGAACTGATAACTAAATGTGTGGTTTGTCATTGTGCTATTTTTTTTTTTTTTTTTTTTTGGTAAGACAACTTCTCAAAACTAAGAAAGTTTCAGGTGATTCACTCGTGTAATTGTGCAGTGGGAGCAGACGGGTTAGACGGTGACATCATTTAGTGAAATGCCAGCTGCTTACGCAAGTCACCTTTTACATTCTCAGCTCACGTCTGGAGCAACTGAGTCAAGAAGCAAAAAAAAGAACCAGAATTGAGAACTAGTACTGTATAAAATGCTTAAAAACGGTAATGGCAGCCTTATTCTTTTGACTAATTGTAAGCCTTGCTCAGTAGAGCATGCCAGTGTGTGGTCTTTCTCCAGTCTTAAGTCACTAATCATACAGTCAGAGCAATTAGAGTGTGCTCAGTAAACGCAAGCAAAAGGCAATGAAGACTGCACTGTGCAACAAATTAAAACATACTAAATATAGCAGCACATCCAGAGAGCAGTTACTTAAGTTAAAGCAATAGTTGAACTACCACAGAGATAAGACAAGAGTGCACTGGAAGCCCTACCTTCTCCTTCAGTAGTTCTTTAAAAGCCTGTTTGGCTTCCTCTTTGGTGTTCCACTTGTACACCTTCTTCACCAGCTCTGGTCTCTCCTCCTTTGGTGCATCATTACTTTAAAGTAAATAACAGGGCAGGGAGCACAGAAAAGATTAATCAGCTTTTTGGAAGCATGTCCAATAATTTATGAATCTGTTGCACTTTGGTAGGGCATTTTGTTCAATCATTCAATCATGAGTAAAAGATTTAAGCACAACAGTCTTTAAAGCATTAAAATGCTTAATATTCATTACGTCTATTTTTGTTTCATGCAGTGAGTGTTCGTACTTAATATACTTTACATTACAAAAAAGAGAATTCAGGTACTTGGTGTGACGTCACCAAGTACCTGGTGTAACCTGCCCAAATTTTGTACGTCTTGAAAATGTCTTATGGTAGTTTCTAATTTCAATGCTTTCAGTTGACAAATTTAATTTAGTATTTTTTTTTTAATAAAAAGGATTCATGAATTAAACATAATTATGTCAACCTAATTAATAAGTACACACATGAACAAAATTGTTGATAATCCTCAGTTAAAGAAAGAAAGACCCACAATGGTCACAGAAATAACTTGAATCTGACAAAAGGAATAATAAATAAAAATGAAAAAAGAGATTTATTTTTAAGAGAATAATTTTTAGAAAATAAACCCAATAAACGGGCCTGGACAGAAACAATGGTACCCTTAATTTAAAATCTTGTTGCACAACCTTTTGAGGACATCATTGCAATCAAGTGATTGCTGTAACTGTCAATAACGCCTGTATTTTGGCCCACTCCTCATGAGCAAACTGTTCCAGTTGTCTCAGGTTTGAATGTACCTGTTACAGAAGACCTGTTTCAGCTCCATTTAAAAGATGCTCAGTAGGATTTAGGTAAGGGCTCATAGAAGGCCACTTCAGTCCAAGGTTTTCCTCCAAGCCATTCTTGGATGTTATTAGCTGTGTGTTTTGGGTCATTATCCTGTTACAAGATCCATGACAAAACTGAGAGCAAGCTTTTTGACACCGAGCAGCACATTTTATCTTGAATCTGAGCAGGGTACAATGCAGTCTCAAGACTATCAAGGGATTCTAGACACCCTGTGCCAGATGCAAGGGAACATAACAGAGCCTCTTCTATAGTCAAAGTAGGGACAGTGTTCTTTTCTTGATATGCTTTATTTTTCTGTCTAAACACAGAGCTGATGTGCCTTGGCAAAAAGAGTTTAGTGTGGTTCACACCATGTCACCGAAATGCACCATGACTACTGCTACCCCTATGAGGCCCACTGACTGACACACCTTCATTTTTTTTAAATAATGCTGTTAAAGCATGGTTGAAAAGCAATGTCTGACTTTCATTTGTTTGTTTTAATAGCATTTTTATTTATTATTACTTTTGTCAGATTAACTTTTTTCTGTGACCA
>JAOUQT010305844.1:0-15513 GCA_025769995.1 Xyliphius kryptos | reverse complement strand
ACATACATACAGCTTCAATATAAGCAGTTACAACACATCGCAAGGAACCAGCAACTTACTACACAATCCATTCACACTAAAACTGCTTATAGGGATTTTAAATAATTTCCATTATTACTGTAGGTTCTCCCCTGGATGGGCATGGGGAACGCCACCGCGACCCTTATTAAGGAATAAACGAAAGATAATGAATGAATGAATGAATGATGTGATGTCATCTAGTCCGTTTTTTAAGTAACAGATTTCTGGTTTCTCTTATAAATACTGCCATTTAGTGGCCAAATTACACAACGCAGTTTATAAGAAACATCAGAAAAATAATTTATTTGTAGATCACGCATTGGTGCACATAAAAAGCACTCACAGTCACGACTGGACAAACGGCTCAGCCAATCAGATTTAAGAACCGGAACTACCTGTTTTATATGCGGACACATTAACCTGCTGCGTTGTCAAAAGTAAGCATTTTTATTTAATACTGAACAACTGAGCAGTGGCCTGTTCTTCAGTCAGTAAATAAATCTAAGAGCACGACACTCACCTATGACGTCACTGATGCAGCTTTAGTGCTTGAAACCATTCCATCCGTATATTTCCCCTGAGAAACACACACACACACACACACACACACACACACACACACACACACACACACAAGAAAGATTAAAACTGGAGCAATAAACCTTCAGAGCATAAAACCAACAGCAATAAATACAATGTCACGATATCTGGCTTTTTAAATAAAAGATTATAAAAGAACAGAATTTAAATCGGTGCCTGTTTTGTTCAGGAACGGGCTCCTTAAAACATATTAAAGACTAATTCCCCGAGCTTAGAACCTTCCTGTGACCCTGTCTGACCTCAAAGCCTCGACAGTCGGATCACACGATTCTCACATGAACGAGCGCAAATGAGCAAATGGAGATAAAAAGATGATGTGATGAGGAAATGATCAAACTGACAATACAAGACAACTCTTAAGGAACAGACCTGAGTTCCTGGCAGCTGGACTTTATCAGGTAGAGCTCAACCACGTCACTGTGCTGCAGCTACAAAACCATCAGTGGCAGTTAATCGAGAGCCACGCCCTGTTTATATAAAGTCCCTGTTAAAAAACTCTAAACCAAAGGAAAACATTTTGTGTCATACAATACCAATGTAACCGTTTGGAGTGAAACGCTGAAGTTTTTAGAATCGGCTGAAAAGGTGGTAAAACCAAGTTTTACCCTGATTTCTTAACACACACACACGGATATATTTACAAAACGGGTAGTTCCAGTCCTTAAATCTGATTAGCTGAGCCGTCTGTCCAGCCGCAACATTATTGACAGGAACACACACCTCTAAGCGCTTTACAGTCATATCAGTGTGTGATATATACTACTTTCCTGATGTTTTTTATAAACTGCGTTCTGTAATTTGGCTACTAGATGGCAGTATTTCATCTTTAGAGAAACGGAATCCTGTCACTCAGCGATCAGCGTTCACTTAAAAAACGAGACAAGATTATTCTTGCAGAAGTCCAGATTATTAATTTTGTATTCAATAAATGTCTTTATGAACTAAACCTTGCTATTGTATTATAGTGTGTTTGTAACCATTTTATAAACGCAATAAGAAACTGGAGGTTGTGTATTTTTGTGAATAAATCATGGAAAAAGAGGTGTAACTGTACTCCACCCAACGTCGTGCTTAAGAACACCCTTTTCCCGTGATTTATTGACAATAATGTTTCATACCTTAATAAATAAATAATGTCTGGTCTTCCTTGATAAATAGAATGAGACACACTTCAAAATGTTATAATCTTCTAGTGTGCGTGTGTGTGTGCGTGTGCTGGGTTCTCAATCTGAAGGTTGTATGTTCAAATCTCAGGTCCACTGAAGTTACTGATGTGGGTCCTTGAGCAAGACCCTTAACCCTCATTGCTCCGGGGTTCTGCATCAACCCCGTGTTCTGACCTTAACCAGGTTAGAATTCCTGTAAGTAGCTTTGGATAAAAGCGTCTGCTAAAATGAGCTCCTCTTAGTGTAAAGCTGTGTCTATAATTGTCTGAACACTTCTTTCCACAAATTATATATATTAAGGGTAATTGCATTTGTGTAAGTGTGTGGGCAGAGAAGTACAAGGAGGCTTTACTAAGAAACATGGGTATTGTTACTGTCTTTTACAAACATGCTACAAATGAAAGTAATAACAATGGAATTGTGAATCCATCATGTGGTAATTATTTAAAATGTAGGTCACCGTGTGTGATTTAAACAGTTTGATTTCTGAAGGGTCAACACATGACTGGGACGGGACATTTTACATCAGACATGAGCTCAGAATGTTGACGAGTTTTTTAGAAAAGCCAAATAAGGTCCTGATTCAGGGTTTTGAGTTAAACTGAGAGCAGGGTATAAAACATCAGATATTAACATATTTTCCATCCGCACTCCAAACCCACATCACATCATCACCAAGAAGCAACCTTAATAAAGACGGTTCTATCTGGGACGGACACCCACAAGAGTACAGAGTACAGTCAGTAGCCCTATAGCACGTCCGGTCCGTCCCTGCATGAGAGGAAATGACTTTCCATACCAGCAAGTGATGACTGCATTCTGCATATACAAACTGTACACAAATAAGCTTTTGCTTACCAATTTACTCCACCTTCACTCACCACAGTCCCTTTTGATAAAAAAAAAAAAAAACTAAACAAAACTCATATATGGACAAAAGTACTGGGACATATACAGGAGCTTCATTCACTCGGGAAAGCATTTCATAACATCTGACACTGATGGATGAGAGTGTCTGGCTCACAATCAACCTTCTAATTTGTGATGGGGTTGAGGTCTGTGAGAGGGTTGAGGTCTCAAAGTTCTTTCATCAAACTCAAACATGCCTATAAAGACCTTGATGGACAAAAAGGACCTTCCCCAAACTGTTTACACAAAGATACTGATGAACAAATGTCTTCGATTTTATATTTTGGTGCCCCCCGTATAGCTGGTGCTATATGGGGGGCACTCTATTTTTCATCTCACCTTCTATCCTCCCTCATCTCACCAATGAACCTCCTCTTTGGCCTTCTGTCCTCCTCCTGCCTGATGGCTCCATCCTCAGCATCCTACTGCCGATTTGAATCTCAATTTAAATGAGGTTTTAATTTGCAATGACAATCACAACATCTTTATTTGTAACAATTCAAGCTCGCTCTTGCTCTCATTTTGTTCCGTGGCCCAGTGTCGAAAACATTCAGCACTGAATGAGACCCAAAAAAAACAATTAGATGTAATGACCAGTTGCATACAGCTTCACCATTTTTAGCCCTCGGTCTTATGGCTGTGGATAAAGATAAAGTTGATGGCAAGATATGAAGAAAACCTAAATTTACTGACCCTTAAGCCCTGGGAGAGATTTTAGGAATGGCCTTAAGGAGCAAAAAAAAGGGGGGGAAGGGGAGCATCACCCATTTCTGGGCTTTCTCATTTTCTCATTCAGCAAGACAAAAAAATAAACTGGAATGACCTATAAAAACAAACAGCAACACAATTAGACTCAAAGCAAACTCGACGGAGCCACACTTGTTTGTAAAACCGGGCAGCTGTTCCATCGATCCAGTTAATGAGTGTCGACCGGTTAAGGACTTCCACCTGGTCGAACATGAGGACAGCCAAGATCTATCAGAGACTGAGATGGGACAAACGCTACACCCAAGCGGGATCTGCAACTCTTCACTCCCACAGTATAATACGGAAATGGGTTTCACAAATTTAACACAGATATATAAATAGGTTTGGAAGATTTGTGAAAAAGAATTTCTCCCAGAAAATTATTGCAATTAGACAGGTTTTATAAAACACATTCATTTCCTTTGTGTATATCAGAACAACACAATAAAGAAGGGGGAAAAGCCAAAATTAATAGAGTTTTAAAAAATTATCAGCACCCTCAACTTCATTTTTGGTTTTACATCCTTTGGAAAACCATCAACACACTTCTTACACTTCTTAATTGCAATTCTGGACCATTCTTCTTTTGCAAATTTTTTAAGAGCGCTCCACAACTCTTCAATGGGATTTAAAAGGGGAAACAAACCCAGAACCTTCTTGCTGTAAAGGGAATAGTGACAACCACTGTGTCACCACCACATCTTTGATTGCAAACAAAAGACCACTAAAATACCGTCATCATTCTGTAATCATGTTAGCATGTCCATATTTTGGCCTAAAATTATATATATATATATATATATATAATATAAGGGGTTTAAATATTCTTTGGTTTAAATCGATTAATTGATTATACAGCCAGTGATTTTTACATTATTGCCTCGATTTACACATAATACCTGCTCCAAAGCTGCTGATGGCACTATTGTCTTCCAATTTCCTTTATTACATTTACATTTAGTTATTTAGCAGACGCTTTTATCCAAAGCGACTTACAAGTATCCCAACTTGGTTTGGGTCAGAACACAGAGTTGAAACAGGACCCTGGAGCAATGAGGGTTAAGGGTCTTGCTCAAGGACCCACAATGGTAACTTCAGTGGAACTGGGATTTGAACCCCCAACCTTGTGATTGATAGTCCAACACCTTAACCACTGAGCTATCACTCCAAGTTGAATCGCAGACTAATGATTATTATATTTTGTTGATAAATACTTAATTAAATAATTTTCATAGATTATTTTTTTCAGTTGCACCACTTCCAGTCATGTGCTTACAGGATGTACAGTCATGCAATGAGGATTAAGGGCCCACATTGGTAATTTTATGGGATCTGGGATTTGAACTCACAACCTTCAGATTGATAGTCCAACACCTTAACCACTGAGCTACCACTCCCTATTAAATACTTTGACGTAATTCTAAACAGTTATGTCAACAGGTGATTGTAATCATTCTGTGGATCAAAAGCAGCAAAGAGTCTTTATTAAACAAAGATGACCAGAGGGGCTTCAGTTTGGGCCAGCAAAGAAGTCCTTAAAAAGCCCTGACAGCCTACCAATAATAGAAGTGGATATCTGTGTGTTGAGCCGTGAACAGGGTCATGGTGTGGAAGTTTCCAACAATTCTAGCCATTTAGTAATGAATACTTTTCCCTTATAAGCTTGGAGGAGAGTATCTAGTGATCTGCTGTATTAAGAGCTTCTCCTCAGTGTAATCAGTGCTACAAACTTAAGGCGGTTTAATGAGCTATTACATTACATTTTACAGTTACATTTAGTTATTTATAAGACGCTTTTATCCAATTATCCACACTTGGTTGAGGTCAGAACACAGCATTGATACAGCACCCTGGAGCAATGAGGGTTAAGGGTCTTACTCAAGGACCCACATTGGTAACTTCAGTGGACCTGAGATTTGAACCCCTAACCTTCTGATTGATAATCCAACACATTAACCACTGTGCTACCACTCCGTCTATAAATGGTAGCAATTATTCTTTGTTGTGTTAATGTCTTTTTATTGTTGTCAACTCTGAATATGCGTGTCACAAGTGCAGCTCTGCATAGATCATTTCCAGTTCAAGGTTCTTTAAGTCATTTAAATAGTCTATCGATGGAACTGTCTAGGAGTTGGATTCTATTTTATGGAGCCTTAAGTTGGAGATTGCAATCATGCCTTCAGTGGATTTATGACCACTGTTTTAGGTGGCAGTGACCCAGGTTCATAGTTAAAATAGAATCCATGATGTATGTCACAGGTTGAATAACAATGAGGACCGGAGAGAGGAAGCACAGTAGCACTTATTCACAGAATGTGTTAAATGATATTCTCCTTGCAGCATGAAATGTTGGTGAGTTTGGTAGGTTCGAAGGGTGGGGTAGTTTAGTCATTAAGGTGTTGGGCTATTAATCTAAAAATTAGGGTTTTTAATCCCATGTTCACTTAAGTGTTTTAATGTGGAACACACTAATGTGTTCATTCTTTATCTTCTGCTTATTCCTTTGAGGGTCGCGGTCCAGGAGAGAACGTCTCTGGCGCTGGGCAGATACACCCAGGACAGGGCGCCAATCCATCGCTGGGTACACAGTCACACACTATACGGGGGAATTTAGAGCATTCAATTTACCTTCATGTTGTGGAAGGAAATCGAAGAACGGAGTAAACCCAAGCAGACACGGGGAGGACATGCAAACTCCACCCAGATAGGGATTCGAACTGGGAATCCCCAGCACTGAGAGGCGAATGTGCTAATCACTAAGCCACCGTGCCGACGCTATGAAAACATGCGTCTGCTAAATGACCTAATGTAACATTATGTTGATGTTACAGCTTTTAAAGGCTGTACATGGTTATCAGCAGAGTCGAGTAAATTTTTTTTACCATAATTCACCCCTCTGACCGCTTCACATTTGTATCAATGTGTAATATTTAATACATTATCACTTATTGTTAACAATCAATTATTGTTAATAAAAATACAGATTAATATAGCCATTGAGAAAATTCCAGAAGAGCTCTAAGCCTGATGCGGATGAAAGAAATTGAGTTTTTTTCATATATATGTAAACACACAAACACACATGGTGTGTGACAGGAATGCTGGGTTGTAAATGCGGAGCCAACAATGATGAATGTTGATTATTAAAGCCATAAAGCACAAGAGGGCTTGCATTCCCATGACTTATTCACAATAACCTTATGTGTCTTATTGCTATTATAGTACAGGTTAAAAACACACTATAATTAAAAACAATGTTTGATACATAAATGTGTTTATTAAAAGCAACTAGTCTGGTTTTTAAAGTGAAAGTTGATCATAAATAATAACACCGGCTTAAAGCTCATCGCAAATCAGCTCGCTAGTAAATACATTAAAAAATACATGATAATAAAATACATGATTTAAAATAATGTACTGTATATTACACATTGATATGATTCTAAAGAGTGAAATGTCGAATAACATGATCTAATCCAAGCATGGTGACTTAGTGGTTAGCACACTGCCTCTCAGTGCTGGGGATTCCCAGTTCGAATCCCAATCTGCGTGGGTTTCTTCAGGGTTCTCTGGTTTCCTTCCACAGTCTTAAAACATGAGTTTATTAGATGCTCTAAATTGCCCCATATAGTCTGTGTGTTCGTGCATTCATGGGTATGTATGTGAGTGAGTGTGCCCATGGATAGATTGACGCCCTGTCCTGGGTGTCCTGGGCGCCCGAAACATTTTCCCCTGGATGGGCATGGGGAACCTCCCGCAGCAGCTCTAGTAGAAGATTAAGCGGAATATAATAAATGACTGAATGAATACTATACAAGGTGTACATTATTATCAATAATGTCATGACCGGGCAAACAGCTCAGCCAAATAGATTTAAGGATTGGAACTACCTGTTTTATAATCATAGTATTAAGGCTGTTCTCTTGAACATTAGGCCAATGTGTACGAACTTTGGGCATTTTTTTTAGTTCATAACACTGATCTTGTGGACTTGGAATTGAGCAGTGGGACAAACGGTCTTTCCCTTCTAAGAAAGGCTTGTGCATCTGAGCATATGGCTGTGGAGTTTGCATGTTCCTTTGGTGAGGTTATATCGTACCTCCAGGAACTTTGTTTATCTTCTAGAGTCCAAAAATATTCAGTTCAGGAGAAACAGAAATACAAAATAGGGCCAATGTGTCAATATGTAGAAAAAAGTGTTTGCCTAAACTGGGATGGACTCTTAATCTTGAGCGTTTACTTTCAACCTATGAGAATTGGACTTCAGGGAAAAAAGGTATAAATGAGTTGTGTTTGAAAACCTCAGGAGTGACTTATTACCTGGGTGCACTGTAAGTGTAGAAAGGAAAAAAGTTAAGTATTGGGTCTGAGACTCTGGGTCCTGAGAGACAAACTGCTCAAAGACCTCAAATAAGAAATCAATCAATCTGGTCATTAAGGACAGCATGGGCTTTTATACGTCTGTCTGCTTAGAACAGGAATTATTGGCTTCAAAGTGTTCGAAATTCTTCTTCCCATGTTCTGACTCAGTTAATGGTGTATGATGCTGCTCTTGAAAAACTCGAATCTGTCTTGCCTTCACACCATTCGCACTGAATAGCCATTTTGCTGTCTTTAGCAACATTAATTAAGGAACAACATCTAAATAGAAACCCACACTTGTACAGAACTGTTTTGCATTCCTTTATTTTTTTACTCTGAAGCATCTGCACAGCTTGAGGGGTTTGGGTTTTTTTGTAAAATTGCCAATGTCTGTTGACATCCAACTCACTGCTGCTGAACTCCATAGATTTATTGGACAGTATTGCCATGATCTTTGTTTTGTGTGATGTGAGTCAGGATATGTTTTTTGCACTGTTGTCTGGTTTTCCTGGGGGAAGTGTTGGATTATTAAGAGTTTGGGTTTCTGCATGCAAAATGAGTAAAGCATCACAGTGATGAAAGGCTCTTGGTTTTGCAGGTTGTAAAATGTCCATATGGCAGCTTCTTTCCTATTGGGTTAACATTTTGAGAGATGTCCAAGTCTGTGATCCCACTTAAGCCACCCTGCTGTGTTCATCTCCCTTAACAGATTGGCAAAACTCACTTTTAAGGGGCCTTTGTTGCCAGTCTCCAAGTAGCTTATTTTCTAAATGCTAAATACAGATTTATAAGGTAAATTGGGTTTCTTATAATTCTTTTCCAAAAAATGTGTGAAACTGAATATATCCTTATAAGTAAACAACGTTTATAAATAGGAAAACTGACTTCTTGTTACTTTATACTACATAAGATAGTTCAACAGAGATTTTGTTTCTAGAATACTTTCGAGTGTATCTTATGTATTTTGAGCTGCCAATAAAAAAATAAAAATAAAAACTTGATACCTTCAGCTTTTTTTGAATCATAATTGAATCACATTGCATTAAAAAAACTGGTCAATTCATTAGCATTTGAGTGCAAGTGCAAGAAATGCAGCAACATTGACTATCTGTCAATAGAACAGGAGTTGGAGCTGGAGCAAAAGTCATTGTCATTGGTAATGGACTATGATTGGTTAATTAATGCACCTGACGCGGCTTTGCATAATGAATGTGTGCGGCCTTAAAAACTGGGAACATCACTTGCGTTAAGAGACCGACCATAAGCTGGAATGGTGGAGGACTCTGTTAAAGAAACAGTACTGTAAAACCCAGTCTTTCTACCCGTGGTATGTGATATTTCCTGTTTTAAAGACCGCACACGTTTATTAGCCACGTCAGGTGCATTAATTAACTGTAATCAAAGCCCATTACCAACGGCGCCGCCTTTTGCTTCAACTCCACAGTGATCCTGCAACAGTGACTTTAAAAAGACATTGCTAGAATTAAAAAGCATTGCTACAGTAGAAAAGTGTTGCCAAGGCAGCTGGAATCGGTCAATAGACGAATTTAAAAAACAAATTTAATTTTATTTTATAACATAAACCTTGTACAAATGTAGAAATTAAGAGGTTAAAAAGTGTTGAACAGATTTAATTTAATCAAAATGAACATATAAAAATGAGCATTAACCAAAGGTACATTATTTGCAAGGAAGATTGGCTGGATAGGTCCACGTTTATGACCAAAACGAACTTCAGAGTGTTACCAGTGTAAAGTAAGTATCCATAATGTCAGGACATTTGCAGATTAGTGATATTGAGAAATGACATTACTATTAAATTAAATTAAATTGAATGAGTGTATTAATCTGTATGGTAAATATGCATTACATTGCATTTTTGAAAAGTGTCTTAACTTTTCTGCTAAATGTAGTTTATACATGTCTTCTTAAACTAGACAAAGAAAACCTTCTAAAATAACCACACACATACACTCAAGGAGAACATGCAAACCTTAAATAATTATGATCCTGGTCTCCTGCCTGAAAATCGACATTTCCCACTGCACCATTCTTTTTCTCATGCCGTTTGTCTGCGTGTGTACTCTGTGTGTACACAGGTAAGGGTGTAATCAAGAGTGTATTTTCAGTGGAAACTGTTTGGATAGATTTCTTTTGTCCTGTGTTTACCGACACCATTTGTTCATTTTTATTTTGTAGCCTGTTCCTGCTTAGGATTGTTTATTTCGGATGTCATCTGAAAGTAGATAAAAAAACATGGAACTCTTTGTTTTGAATGTGCCACTAGAAAAACACACAACTGTAAGAAAAACTGTAGCTGTATTGGCAGCTCTGTGGTATGTTAAAAAGAACAACTTTTCTTTTTTGTTACATATTCAATTAGCTATTATGAAAATGCTTGTTTCCAGACACAAAGCTTATTATCTCTACATTTACTTTAATTAATTCAAAAATATTCCTTCATAATTTATCGATTATCTTCATCTTAATACTCTACTAGGGTTGTGAGGGGGTTCCCCATGCACATCCAAGGGAGAACGAAACACGTGGTTTGTATTTCGATTTTTGCATGAATTTGGAATTGTACCATTTTCGGAATTTGTACAGCCTTTTTACTTCTGGAAAGCTTTCATGATTTTGCGTACCGATGTACAAGCGGAGGCGGCATGGTGGCTTTCAGCGTTTTCAATGCCTCAGCGCTGGGAGTTCCTAGTTTCCATGATCTGGGTGAAATTTCCATGTTCTCTTTCCATGTTTCTGTGTGGGGTTCCTCTGGGTTTTCCGGTTTTCTCTAAAACCATGAAATTGAATGCTCTGAATTGCCCTATATAGTGTGTGTGTGGCTGTGAGTGAGTGTGTCCAGTGATTGGTTGGTGCTCCATCCTGGGTGTATCTGCCTAGCAGTGGAAACGTTCTCCCCTGAATTGGCATCGGTAACTCCACGCCACCCTAGTACAGGATTAATTGGAAGATAATAAATGAATGTTTAATTAATGAATTAATGTACAAGCATGATAAGTCATATGTCACATTTTTTACTAATTGCCTTAAATCTTTTAAATGTTCTTGTTGTGTTTAAGAAGATATTTTGGGATTTTCTTTATCCCCCCAAAAAATGTTTTAACATAACTAATTTGCTGGGGAAGGCCAGGAGCTAAACTTCTCTGCTGGCCACTTCTAGAGATTGCCCCTTTTTCTTGGTAATGCAGAAAATTAGAGAGAAGCCAAGATAAAAATCTCCATGTAACACAAAACAGGAGGCCTTTTATTATAGCCACTGTGTCTCTTTAAAGGCAGCACAATCCCATATCCTTGCTATTCGTAAAAGTCACACAAATGGGGCGTCTAGTTTGCCATAAGGTGCAACCGGTGACTGTGGAAGAAAAGATCCTGGTAATAGAGGAAACCGGTAGCCACGACTGTCGGAAGCTAACACATCTCTTTGGCTCCTATTTCACATAGACAGGAGGTCAGAGTGACCCACTCTGATTAATCGGCTAGTCGAGACAAGCACAGGGAGACTCCGGACATGAAGGCATCGGCTAAAGGGTCAATCGAGCAGCGGAAAACAACTAGCAAGCTTGAGTATACCTTCCCTATAGCCCTGATACATAACTGCAGGAGATCTCTGGTTCTATGTATCCCATAGTAGGGCTCAGAGTTGGGAAGGCAAAACAAATAATCTACAATCATGGAAAAATCACACGCAAAAAGAAAACTGTATGAACTAGACTTAAATCACGAGAAAAAGGAGGCAACCACAGCAGCCAAAGACAGTGGACAAAACTTCGTACTATTTCAACTTCTTCAAGAACAAAAATCTTTTGTTGCCTTTTGCTGGATCCCAAGCCACATGAGAATCCCAGGCAATGAAAGAGTCGACAACCGATTATAGGATCACCACTCGACTCATTCCCTCAACGGATGCTCTACCAAGTACTTTTACATACATTGAAAATAAATGGCAAAATGAATAGGACAATGAACAACACAATTAACTTTTCAAAATTGAACCAAAAGTCGGAAAAAACTAATGGTCAACACCAGATGCCGAATTGGACATACGACACTTACACACAAGCACCTCCTCACAGGGCAAAATGCACCTACCTTCCAATCATGTGAAACCATGCTCTCAATTGAACACTTCCTTATAGAATGCCCATTATTTGACAAAGAAAGACAAAATATTCATCTAGGAAAAAGTCTTCAGAACCTTTTTGAAACATCACCAGAGAAAATACTGACCTTTCTACATAAACCTGAAACAGATTATATAACCTGATTGCAACAGAAATAACCTAAATGTGCTGAAATAGCGTAAAACACAATCAAACAAACAAAACTCATCTTGTCTAATTATCTTCTGCATTGTGATATACAAAGGACTAAGGTGGTGGGGGGGTTCCCCAATGCCTATCCAGGGAAGAATGTTTTTAGCGCTCGGCAGATACAGCCAGGACTGGACACCAGTCCATCGCTGGGCACACTTGCGAGTCATACAATAAATAGCTGCAATGAAGGGCAGCTAATTGAACAATGAATACATCTTTTTGGACTGTGGAAATAGACCGGAGAACCCTGAGAAAAACAAGGTAGACATATGAAGAACATGGAAACCTAGATCCCCAGCTCTGAGAGTTACGAGCTAACCGTTAGCCATGAGTTGAGCAATGATGGGCAGCCAATGGAACATTGAATACATATTTTTGGACTGTGGAAAGAGACCGGAGAACCTGAGTTAGCACATTTAAGAGTTGAACAAACTAAACATTAGCCATGAGCTAACCACTCCCTAAACTCCCTGTTTTCCCATTCCCTAAACTATTGTCTAAAATTTAAAAAATGCATCAAAAAAGAAAGTTTGCTGCAGCAAATTTGAAAATTCAACATTTAGTCTTTATTCTCATGCCCAGTTTTAATTGTATGTGTCCGTGTGTGCATACGTTCAAGCATAAAACATATGGAAGAAGCCAAATGTTTGGACACACCTTCTCATTCAATGCGTTTTCTGTATTTTCACTACTATTTACATTGTAGATTCTCACTAAAGGCATCAAAACTACGAATGAACACGTGGAGTTATGTACTTAACAAAAAAGGTGAAATAACTGAAAACGGTTTTATATTCTAGTGTCTTCAAAATAGCCACCCTTTGTTCTGATTACTGTTTTGCTTACTGTTGGCATTCTAATTAATTGATTATACTAGTTAACCATTATAGGCACACCTAAACAACATTTCAGGTGACTGACTACCTCTTTAAGCTCACTGAGAGAATGCCAAGAGTGTAAAGCAGTAATCAGAGCAAAGGGTGGCTATTTTGAAGACACTAGAATATAAAACATGTTTTCAGTTATTTTACTTTTTTTAAGTACATAACTTCTCATGTGTTTATTCATAGTTTCGATGCTCTCAGTGAGAATCTACAATGTAAATAGTCATGAAAAAAAACATTGAATGAGAAGGAGTGTCCAAACTTTTGGCCTGTACTGTATGTGTGGTGATGTCATTGATCCACTTGCTAAATAAACCAGAGCATCACTGCTTGTGCATTATGATTCCTGGTGTTAACTGAGCATGCTCCTGAAGTGACACACTTTTAAGACTGACAGCTATGGATTAGAGACCTGGCCTATATAAAAGCTACACCAGCTAATCACTTAGTTAATTAGAGCATTCTGGTGAACTCAACATTTTTCATGGCTCTTGTCCCTCTGCTTCTCTTTCTGCCTATTCTCAATTCTCATGTAGTTGTGATTAATAAGGACAGATAACAGTAGACTATATCTGTAGATCTGACATGCTTTTTCTTGTGTAAGTGGGTATGTTTAATAAAGCCACTAATTTAATAAAGACCACTAAAAAAATGCTTCTCATTTGGATCTTGACCTCTTGACCTCAACATACTTCTGGTGTCCCACAGGGCTCAGTACTCAGACCCCTCCTCTTTTCATTATACATGCCATCGCTGGGCACCGGCGCATGGTTTTTGTTACCATTGTTATGCTGATGACACTCGGCTTCATTTGGCTTTTTCCTAACGACCCCTCAATCTTAAATTGGATATCTGTCTGCCTCTCTGACATCTCTGTTTGGATGAAGGCCCATCATTTTAAATAAAATTTGGCAAAGACTGAGTTACTTATAATCCCAGCTAAACTCTCAATTTATCATGACCCTTCAAATTGAAGGTTCCACAATCTCTCCAACTGACTCGGTCCGTAATCTTGGTTTTTCAATTGACAATCATCTTAAACTTTCAGATCAACTCACGAAAACTGCAGAACATTCCTAACAGAACAAGCTACTCAGCTGCTGGTCCAAGCCCTCATCCTATCCCGGCTCGACTATTGTAATGCTCTGCTTGCTGGTCTCCCAAATTCAACAAACAGACCTCTGCAATTGGTTTAAAACTCTGCAGCCCGAATCGTGTTCAACCAGCCAAAGTGAACTTATGTCACTCCATTACTCAACTCCCTTCATTGGCTTCCTGTAGCTGCTCGCATTCAGTACAAGGTACTGACTCTGGCCTACAGGACAGTCGCTGGATCTGCCCCAAGTTACCTTCAGTTACGCTTTACTGACGAATGTCGCTTGGTGATTTCAACTCAGGAGGTGCCAATTCTCACTCCATTTCATTCAGCACTGCTAAATGGTGGAAAGAACTTCCCAACAACCATCCGTAAAGCTGACTTACTCAACATTTTCAAGAAACTTCTCAAAACCCATCTCTTCCACAGACACTTGCCATAAAAAAAATAAAAAGAACTTGTCAGATCGAGTAATGCACAGGGTTGATGGTGCTGTAGTCTAGCTGTTTTTTCCTAAAATGCTGACTTGTGTTGTTCTCTCATTTGTAAGTCGATTTGGATAAAAGCGTCTGCTAAATGACTCAATGTATGTAAATGTAACACAAGTGCTGGCCGATTGATTTACCTATCGCTCCTGTTTCTGCAGGTCCATGTCTACAAAATATTACATAATGTTTACATTTAAACAGAAAATTTTTTTTTAAATAAATGTTGACACTTTTTTGATAAAGTTAGTTTTTGCCTAATAATTGTATTAATGGTACAATAAAGCAATAAGGTAAGAGAGGGTGTGCATTATCTATACTTACAAAAGGCATAATAATCGTACCATCAACATCTGTAATCTTCCCAAATTCTCACAAATGCTTTTCAGGATAAACAGGACTAAAAATCCCACATGCCCACTCCAAAATCTTGTGAAAATCATTTTTTAAGACTTAAAGCTGTTGAATTGTGTAGATGTTCCAAACATTTAGTCACTATAACGTATATACATACAGCAGATCATCATAATCTTTCATCTCAGTCATCTTTGTTTTCCATTCACTTTGCTCATGTCCTACATGAAAGCAACACAGGATGAAATTATCAGCAGAAGCTCCTCCGTATCTTTACTTTCAAACACTTCAAAGATGTCTCAGGGTCTCACAGATGTGCCACGCACTCGGGGGCTAATTACATCCACGCCTCTAATCCCATTAAAGAAGGTTCAGAGGGTCCTCCTGCTGGACTCCTACTTTCTCTGACCTTCACTTTCCCCAGGTCTGGACAAATTATACAACCGTTACTAACAGATGACTGGGTTTCTAAAAACAGTTTAAACGACAAATAGCTGTAAGTATGTAAAACAAATATAAACTTTTAACACACACACACACACACACACACAAACA
>JAOUQT010305835.1:0-15514 GCA_025769995.1 Xyliphius kryptos | reverse complement strand
TTGTGTGGTTGTATGGCGTATTGTTTTAAATAAAGCAATATGACGAGCAAATATTTCCCTGCCTCCTCTCTGACTTCTCCACAGTATTTTTTAGTGGCTGTGCCATGGTTGATCTTTATATAAACTATGCAAAGGTATCATTCATGCACTTTGTCTTTTCCCAGAAACCTCTATGTGATATTCCTAAATTGCCTGCAGCCCAGATCTGTTTCTTATAAAAATTGTATGGATAGTGGTTTAGAGGTTAGCACGTTCGCCTCTCAGCGTCGAGAATTCCCGGTTCGAGTCCGGATCTGCGTGGAGTTTCCATGTTGTCCGTGTGGGTTTCCTCTGGGTCCTCTGCTCAGTACCTGAAACGTTCTCCCATGAATGGGCATGGGGATTCCCACCGTGACCCTAGAGGATTAAGAGGAAGATAATGGATGAATGATTGAACACAAACTGTTAAGAAGCTTTTATTTTGTTTAAATTAATCGGCCAATAAAAAACAATTAGTAATTAGTTTCCATGTACTTTTCATCTCATCATCTGCTGCTTGATCCTATGGGGTCACAGGAGGAGTTTTTTGTGCCCATTCAGGGGAAAATATTTTGGGTGCTGGGCATATACAACCAGGACAAGGTGCCAATCGATCGCTGAAAAACTCACACACTATATAGTAGAAATTTAGATCAGCCAATTTACCTTTATGTTTTTGGGCTGTGGAACGAAACCAGAAAATCCAGAGAAAACTCTCAGGGAGAACATGGTAACTCCACTCAGATTGAGATTACTAACCACTACGCCAATCTCCTAAAGTTCCAAATACTTCAATATGAATAAAATAAAAGGTGATGAGATCCGGTGGTTAACATGTCTTTCTGCAGGGATATAGGACTTCATTTTGTTTATATTTGAAATATTTATATAAATTTCAACATTCAAAAAACTAAAAATATTTTTTTTATCATTGTAATGTTTAGAAGAAATCACATTTAAGAAAGTTGCATAAACTTTTGCATAAAAAATTGCTATACAACACAAATGACATCATATAATTTGAACAGGGTAGTTTTGAGACAAAGACATGGTCAAAGATTAAATGAGAGCGGCCACATGATGCTGCATTGACGTGGGTGGGGGGGATAGTGCCCCTGACTTTGAGCTCCTCTAATTGAAGTGACACCTCAAACATGAAACTTCATCACTCATTCCATGAACTATGACATGGATTAGGCTATGTGCCAACACCGGACCACTGAATGAACCATGGATGAGGCCATGATGCTAGTGACATTCTCATCTTCCGATTGTGTTGGTCCAGTCTTGTTTTTTGCCGGTTGCTTGTCTTAATTTACAGAATGTTGACCTCATCTCAGAAATCCTCCAAGCCCAAACCAACTCAAGCTACCAACTTAATTGCCAGTTAGGGAATGGCCACTTTCTACTTTTGACGCTATAGATCACAACATCTTACTGGCTAAATTAGAAAACACGATGTGCACTACAGGATCTGTACTTCAATGGTTTAAATCTTATCTGACAGCTCGATATCATTGTACCTGTGTTTTGAGCTTGCATAAGTAAACTATGGTATTACATAAGGGTCAGTTTTTGTACCCCTCCTTACATATATATGCTAGAATTTGGATCAATTATTGAAAAACATGGAATTAGTTTTCACTCATATGCAGATGATACTCAGTTGTACATTTTAGCTAAACCTAATGATGTTCATTTAGTCAGTAAGCTTATAGTTGGGCACAGACAAATTAAACAAAGCTTCTACTGCTGTATTAAACCTTGTTTACTACTTAATCACACCCATATCATCTGTTCATCTGTGTTGTTATTGATTCAGATCTCTTCTTTACTAAGCACAGTAGCAATAGCGCTATAATTGCATTTTTTTAACTTCTGCAACATTTCAAAGGTAAGAAAAATCCTCTCCTTTCAAGATGCAGAGATTTACACTTTTTAACCTCAAAGCTAGATTATTGTAATTTAATTCTGACAGGATGTTCTAATAAATCATTACATAAACTACAACTTGTTCAAAATGCAGCAGCTTGAGTTTTAACAAGACCCAGAAAGTTTGATCATGTCAGTCCTGTGTTCTCAAACCCACACTGGTTACCAGTTAAATTTTACATTGATTACAAAATTTTATTAATAACAAAAATTCTACATAATCAGGCTTTACTAATCAGTATCTCAGTGAACTCATTAAATTATTTAAGACAACGCACGAGCGCTGGTTTACTTTTAGTTCCTAGAATTATTAAAATTATTACTGGTACTTTAGTATTAGTACTTTTTACATACTTACGGTGCTTTATTAGCTCTCACTGCTTTTCTTGTCAGCTCTTTGTCCATGGCATTTCCGGAGCACTGCGGCAACGATGATTACAGCATGGAACCTGGACTTCTGTTGGACTGTAATGCAATGTAAATGTAACAACACCAGGAAAGGTTTCCTTGCCACTGTCATTTTGGCTTGCTTTCGGGAGGAGGGAAGGTCAAGCTTACAACACTGTAAAGCTGTTTTGAGACGATGTACTATTGTGAACTGCACTTTACAAATAAATGAACCTGAAGAACAAATATTCAAGCTGTAGAAGCAAGTTACGGTATTGTGTATTTACATCTCATCTTAAAGTTAAAATGAATGTCTATTGAAGTGAACAATTGAAATGAACAATTGCATAAGTCTACCTCTACTTATTACTATTTTAAATTTACATTTACACATTACATTTGGTCATTTACCAGATTTTTTTTGTCCAAAGCGACTTACAAGTATCCCATTTATTAGTTGGGGTCAGAACACAGGGTTACACACAGAATCCCTGGAGCAATGAGGGCTAAAGGCCTTGCGCAAGGACCCACATTGGTAACTTCAGTGGCCCTGGGGTTTGAACCCACAACTTCAGATATCTAGCCCAACCACTGAGCTACCATACCCCATACTTTAATATGTAGCCACCTTTTTATTTTTTCAAAAATGTCCAACTGTTTGCTGATTAATTAAGCAGAAGAAAACCAATTACAAACAAAAAATCAATTACAGTTTATTACATAAAAATATTATATTTTACAAAATCTCAATTGCATTCTTTCATTTTTTGTATTTACAAAAGGTAAAAAGTGCAGAACAGCGTTTTTAACTGAATCATCATTTCAGCACAAAAGACTTTGATACAGCTTTGTGACCATTATTCACCATGTCCAACATGTGTCACTAAAATAACTGGGTGTTTTGTCATCTCTTATAGCTTTTATTTTATATTTTGCCAATTGCTATAATGATAAACTTGGATTTTGATACAAAACACAATGTTGCAGCAGCATAAAAACACAAATTAATTTAAGAAACTGCGTTTCAAAATTGCCAAGATCAATTAAACCACTGTGTTATAATCCAGGTAACAAAAAAAATTGCAAAGCATGCTTCTTAACAATTCTGCCTCATCCATTATCCAAAAATGTTTAAGTTAGTAAAACAGTGAGCTTTTCTTTATTTTTAAAGTATGACTGATGCACCATTCGTTTACTTGCAAACATACTTAATACTGATTTTAGTTGTTCATCACAGTCTCTGATTTGATTAGTAGTGATGGTAGTTTCTGAATGAGGGTTACAGTAGGCCATGCTCACTCCTTACACTTGAGGCCTGTGGAATCCTTTAGGTTGATGTGCTGCCCCAACAGTTGGTACCAGAGGCCGTCTAAAAAAATAACATTAAATAATATATTAGCACTTTTTTTTAGCACATTTCTTTGCTTTTTCTAAAAATGATTGTTTGTGACCTTGGTCAAAATTATCCAAGAGTTTATATTTGAAAATGCTATCACATGGAAATTGTAAACAAGAAAAATAATATATCCTGTAAAAAAAAAATCTCAATTTTAGTGTTTATGTACATGTATTTGGAGTAACACCAGATGTGTAGAGTCCAGTTATAGCAATTTTTGCAAACTAAAATATGGTATGCCATGGTAACATGATATAGCTCATGATGTAGTAAAGGATAACTGGAAGTTAATGGAGTGACAAAACTTGTGCAAAACACTGTAAAAAGACTAACACTTAAAATAATTAAGACTGCTGGTTGAAGTGATCTGCATTATATCATATACCTACCTTGCAGTAACAGCAGCAGTGGGATTATAGCTAGCAGAAGAGGCAGCGACTGAATAGTGTCCAGCCGGGTCAGAGTTGGATTCCAAAGGTAAAGTTGCAGGGTAACCAGAGGGATCTGCTGGCAAAGGCTTCCTGGGAACTGGAGGTCTGGCAGGGACGGGTCTTTGGCTCTAAAATAGGACTGACAATCTTAGATTGTGGTTGAAGAAATACAACGCTAATAATTTTCCATTGTTCCCTGTTAAACACAAGTACTTTGGGAATTCATTGGAATACACTAAGCAAGTAAAAGTGCTATCACCAAGAGACGAATTAAATAATGAATGAAAAGGAGGACTATCTGTATGCTGTTACACTGGTGCTGATACCTGTCTGTCAGATAGCACTGGGTCAGGGGGAAGTGGTTTGCTGGGGGCAGCCGGTCGCATCACCTTTGGTTGCGAAGCCATTGAAAGATGCAATGTTTAAAAAAAACACATAAGCATCACTCGCTACAAGCACTTTATTCATCACATTATTTAATCATCCCAAATGACCCACATAGAATAACAAGCCATGCAACCCAATTACATCCCAGAAGAGAAATTAATACATTTGATAAATGACCTATTGTAAGGCGCGCAAGGCACTCCTTACCTTTTGTTTGGTTTTCTTTGACTTTATTAACTAGTTTGCCCTCATTTGTCTTTTGTGTTTAGTTTATTAACCATTTTTATTCATTGATTAATTTTCATTCAAGTGTTGTAGACTTTTGATTTATATAGCTTGTGTTTCCGGTACTTTCCCGTACTAGCTCACTTTAAGTCACGTGTTGCTGGTACCCGTTGTTTTTGTATTATTTGCTTGTTCTTCTAATAAACGCTATTCGCAAATACGTGGCATCATGGCTCCATTCTGCGCTCCTACATGCATTCCACTCAGCAATCCTGACACCTATATTAAACAATTTTCAATCAAATAACCTAAATAAGGTGACAGAGCAAGCTTTAACATTTAAAAAAAAATTAAATCATCATTAATTCTATTTTTTTCATTTTTTAAATCAATGGCATTAATTAGCTTTTCTAATGCAACTAGTGCATCTGGGGTATATGTAAAATGTTTTTGTTGATGTGGAAAAGAGATACATGCTGTAAGTAGAACCATGACAAAAATACTTTGTGAGACAAAATGTAATTTTGTAACAGCTTCTAACTAGTTTGGTGGTATGATATAATCTTATATATTATTATGTTTATATTAGAAAATTATGAAACAGAAAAGTTTCATAAAGAGAAAATACATAAAGAAGTCTTCCACAAAATTTTTGTTACGAGTCAATGTGTAGTAAATGATAGTTAACGGGTCTAAAATTAAAATCACATTTGCCAGCATAAAGGCATAGCTCACTGTGATCATTACCTACTTTGTTCCTGCATATCACACATTAGAAATAAAGGCAACGATAAATCCCCACTTAAGTAAGGTTTATCACTACAAGCATACCCTTATTATTAAAAATATATTACAGTTTACTTTAACAGATTCCTTTTTAAAATATTGAGTAATTTTATCGTAAAAAAATTAGTTTGCACACAAACAGAACAAATACAAACTGCATGCAGTGACAGACACCAAGCTACACAATTTAAAGAAACAGATTTTGGAGAAAAATAAAGTGGCTTAATGATTTTATCCATGATTATAGCACAAAGGTGTGGTCATGCATGGCAGCAATACATCTCTACCTTTCGCTGTACAAAGTTCTCTGAGGTGACTGGGTCAGGAGGGAGAGGTTTAGTGGGAGGGGCAGGTCGCTGCACTGCTGGCTGAGGCAGCAAAGAGAGATTTAAGCATACAAAATTTTCTGTGTAAATAGAGGCTAATTCTCTGAGCTCTATTTGTTTTAAAAAATGACTCTCATAAATAAATGAAATAAATGATTGGTCCTGCACAAACCCTTAAAAAATTCAGATTACATAATCCATAGATCTCCTATAACAGAATTTAACAGCAGAAGCAAAACATTAAGATCATTCAATATGCTAGTTAATTAGCTTCATGTACTTTAATGTGAACACTGTTAGCAATATAAGGGCTTGTCTTGTCATAAGAGACTGTATTATATTAAATAAAGTGTATCCATTTTAGTTTATTCCCTTACATGAATTGAACAGATATTCTAAAGAACATACTTGTACTTGATTCCTACACTTAAAACGTTATAATGAGTTACATTTTAATTTTAACAAAAAAAAAAACGAATGAAAAATACTACTACATATAATTAATGTATTTTTTTTTTTAATTGTGCCATTTCAGGATTGTAGTTTCCACAAAACAGTGATTAATTTTCACCTCAGTAAATGCATGACTACATCAACCTTGATGATCTAAATCATACGTACTTTTTATTAAGCACAAAAAAAATATAAATTTTATTTGCACAGCTTTGCGAAGCTTGCACCCCTAACATGATGTTACAGGATAGCTTCTATATACACATAATTAACCCATTATACTGTGCTTATTGACTAACTCATCAGTTTCACTACTTATTGTACAGTCCACCTCACATTTATTGACACCCATTCATTTTTTGCATAACGTACGATATCTTGAAAAATAAATGGAAAGGTACCAAATTTATATGATCAGGATCAGAAGGTCCAAAGTTATATAATGAAGAACATTGTTTTTCAGCTTACATGTCATTTTAAAGAAAAAAAAAATTGGCATGTGCATTAATAAAGGAACCCCTTCATAATAACCATAAAAACAATTGTTGTAGCCATCTATAAGCTTTTTGCACTTCTCAGCTGGAATTTTCTCCCACTGTTTCTTTCCTGTTCCACTGTTTGTTTAAGCTCTTGAATGTATGCAGGGTTCTTTTTCCAATGGCAGATTTCAGCTCACCTCACTGATTTTTAATGGTAACAGATTTTTAATGGTATTAAGATAAGGATTCATGACTGGACATTTTAGAACAGTGTATTTATTCCACTTTAACCATTCCTGGGAGCTTTTGGATGTGTGCCTTGGGTCTTGTTCTTGCTGGAGGACCCACGATCTTCATTTCAAACCACGTTTTCTTTTACTGGATAGGACATTTTGCTCTAAAATCTATAGGTAATTCTCTGATTTCAAGATTTCTGTAAAATGGACAAGCCCCACAACATAGGTAGGGTATTCTTTTCCTTATACGCTTCATTTTGCCGTCTGTAAAAAAATCTGTGCATTACCAACTAGCTCTATATTTGTTTCATCAGACTACTGAACATTTTCCCAGAGGGATTGTGTTTTGTCCAGGTACTCTTTGGCAAAGCCGAGTCATTCCTTTTTATGTCTTTTCTTCAGCAATGGTGTTTTTCTTGGCCATATAGCTCTGCTTGGTTTAATGTGCGCCTTGAACTTGTTGAAACCATGACTCCAAACTGTTCCAGGTTGGCCTTCAGGCCTGTAAGTTTGACATGGTGTTTTTCACCATTCCCATCAACTTTTGAAGGCATTTCTCATCAATTTTCCTCTTCCCTTTACATCCAGGTAGGTTCTTGACTGTTCCATGCTTGGCAAACCTCTTAATAACATTGTGCACTGTTGAAACAGGGATATCAAGGTCTTTGGAAATGGCCTTATACCCGTTGGAGATCTCGTGTTCGCTAATAATAGCACTTCTGATGTCCTCAGACAGCTCATTTGTCTTCACCATTGTGACAAATGAACAGGAATTAATGTGGCTTTTTAAATCACCAGTGATAATTTATTGGGTTATTAATGTCACATGGGTACTGACAATTTATTACAGGTAATTCTCATTTGAGTGAGTCTAAATGTTTCCATACTGATTAAGGGTGCAATACCAGTGCCACAGCAAGCTTTAGGTTTTTCAATTTTTTCACTCCTTGTTGTTTTTAGTTTTAGATGTTGTTTATATTTTGCTCTTTTGTATCAAGCACAAGTTATTTAAAGAAAAAAACTAGTTACACTTTACACTTACAAAGTCACACTTGATTTATTTTTCCAGGAGATATTCCACATTATGTACTTAAAATTCATAGGTGCCAATAATGGTGAGCAGGACGTACATACAGTATGCACTTTACACTTCTATAACCATAAACCATAATCTGTTTCTTTGCACATGGTATTTCATTTAACTACTAGCTTATTTATTGATGCACAGTTTGTTGGTCAGCCTGTAATCAACCAGCTGTGCTCACAGGATGCTGGTGGCTGGATTTTTGGTCGGTGGACACTTCTCAGTCCAGCACTAAACCGGCTTCTGGAAACCAGAGAACTTAAAGGAGACCCACGTAGACACGGGGAGACATGGACATTCCACTGAGATTGGGATTTGAACCGGGAATTACCAGCGCTGAGAGGTGAACGTGCAAAACACTAAGCCACCGTGACACCTCTAAGAATCATATACTACTAAAATAGTACCTGCTTTGTGGGACATATGATGGTTCTGGCTGTAAAACAGCAGATTAAAGGAACTATCAAATAATATGAAGAAACAGATGAACTACACTCTGTAATTTTAAAACAAAGTGCATTTAAATGTAAAGTGAACCAGAGAATGAAAGTTAAAACAAAGATGTGTACCTTATAAAGTAACCATTAAACTACACCACACATAGGTCATGTCTTTTAGTATGATTTTCCTTATTTATTTCCTATCTCGCTACAACTAGTATACAAAGACTGATATATAACTACTATAATGTGTCCAGGTGTTCAAGGAAGAGGTAGCATTTACCTGGGGAGGTTGTTTAAAGACAGGATCAGGTGGAAGTGGTTTAGTAGGAGGAGCAGGCCTGTCCTGTGCCTGACCATAAAGAAGTACAAAAGCAGAAAAGGCAAGCATCACATGCACCAGTGATGTTAAAAATGAAAAAGTCAAAAGGAAAATATATTGTTAAAAAAAGAAGAGTCAAATAAAAGCGAAATATTTCACAGAACTACTAGAGGCAAGCGTTAGGTACAAAAGCTAAATACCTATATAGGTATTTCTTTTTAATATCCATGAAAACAATATAATTTCTGATTAGAATACTAAACATTTTACAAGCCTAGTTTTTAAGCAGAGTCTACAACTATCAGAGAACAAATTAATGCAGTGAGAAATAAGTGAGACACATTTAATATAAATAACGAACAAATAGCCACATAGAATCTATTATTATTGCAAATGTGATAATTACTTAATGCAATCAGATAACCATTTATTGCATTCATTTTACTTTACAAATGGGCAACGAATGACTTGAATGTTAGGTTTACTATGCCATCGAATGCAATTAATGGCACCAGAGGGCGCACTAGGATAACGTTAGATCTAATTGGGGACAGTGGCCATTTTTGAAATCTCATGCCATAACCATACTAAATCAGTAGTAAGTAGTACGCGATAAAATAAAAATTGCAGTGCATTGATAATTTCAGATGTACTTTTCTGATCAGATTTTGTAGTATACCAAAAAAGTTTCATGGTGAACTGCATCCCATTATGCACAGTGGCCTCACCAGCTCATGGTTAGCATAGCCTTCACTAAACTTACATTGAATTACAAAATGCAAGCAGTTGTGCTAGTTCATAAGCAGAGCTGCTTTATCCACCTTTACAAACAATAATTGATGAATTATAATTAATTGTAATCAATATGCAGTAACTGGTCATGTGACTGAAGTAATAAACTATTTTATAAAGTATGTCAAAAAAGGTTATCATACCATGCAACATTAAATGTTGTAGGCCGTATAAATTAGTGTTGCTTATCAGATAGTGTGTCATTTCAAATATAGCCATTGTAAAATAATAAAAATAAAAAGAAACAGTTGTCACACGCCCAACCTGAGCAAGCTCAAAAAAAAAAAAAAAAACAAGTTGCCACTGGTCTCTTCATAGCTTTCAAGACTAGTTTCTATTTCGTTAGCTCAATCTGGCAAGATGTAAACTCCATGTTATCTAGGCTAGTAATTAAATCTGTAAAAGGCAAAGTGGACTGAGGTTTGATCTGGAAGCACTGTTTTCACCTGAGCTAGTTGATAACATGTATTTTGAAGGTTCTAAGTAGCTGATTAATATCCAAGAGTAAAAATGTGGGAAAAATAACTTATAAAAACACAGTACATCTACTGTGATGTTGCCTTATAAAGAGGATAAGGTAAACCAATGATCCTGATAAGGTAAATTTGATTGACATTCAAACCCTAAGTTATGAAGACTTTTGCTTGCTGACTATCTGTCCAGCTGGTACAGACAATGCTTTCACAATAACACACTGACTTGGAACCACAAATCCAATCTACCTTTATACACAAACACATATTCATTCATTATCTTCTGCTTATTCCTTTATGAGGGTCGCGGTGGTTCCCCATTCCCATCCAGGGGAGAACGTCTCGGGCGCTTGGCAGATACACCCAGGACAGGGCACCAATCCATCGCTGGGTACACACACTATACAGGGCGATTTAGAGCATTCAATTTACCTTCATGTTTTTGAAATGTGGGAGGAAACATGCAGACATGGGGAGAATATGCAAACTCCACCCAGATAGGGATTCGAACCGGGAATCCCCAGCGCTGAGAGTGCCGCCTCAAACACAGATTAGTATCACTATATTACATACTGCCAAAAAACCTTAACCAACGGCACTTAATCATTAAAAAAAAATCATGGAAAAGCAGTACCTTACTAACAGCCCGTGTAAGAGGGATGTCATTCAAGGGGGTCCACTGGTATCTCAGGGGCAGGATCTGGTCACCATTATGAGAGTTTGTTCTCTCATTAGCAGGGATTCTGTAAATAACAAAGACGGTATGATGCATTTTATGCTGGAATTAGACTACACAACGGACATACGCTTAACACACAGTAATGTCTCTAGCTACAATCACTGAACCTTCACAAAGAGCACATCTAAATCAAAGTGGTTATTAGAAGCAATTCTGGAGAGTCATATCTGGTCTTAAACCTTTAATGACTTTAAAAATAAACTGGGCATGTGTATTATTAATAAAAAAGCGTCTGAATTACAAAGTGACTCCAGAGAATGGCTGTGGCAGTAATATCTAGAGCAATCATATTATGAGATGTAAAAGTTTGTCCATATGCCTTTGTATCTAGGATTACCTCCTAAACATACATTCACAATCCTACACTAAACTAAAATAATTGAATCTATATAACCATTATAGCATGTGCACTGTAAGGCCATAAGGATGTGGATGCCCCAGCAAATTAAGGAAAAGAAACCTAAAATAGTATTACTATAAATTAATGAAATGTAAAATACATGAAACTGCATATAAGCTAAATAATGTACATTATACACAATAACAGTGTATATAAATAAAGATTGCAATTTCTAATTTGTTGAGAAGTGCTGTTCCAGAGATGATTTATAAGATAACATCACAATCCTTTTATATTTAAACTGTATTATTACAAGATTTCAGCTTCATAGTGACAGTTTTAAAATTGCTTAATGTTCCAGCTTAAAAGTGGTTTTGATGTAAAGATCACTGAAGCTTTTGTACAGAACACTAACCTCAACTAGCCAGGTGTTCACATTCCTTTGGCCTTACAGTGTACTTTTTAATTTAAATATACCTCTCTGGTGCTTTTCCACAGTATTCGATATGAGCCACAGTGGCAGTACTGTATTAAATATCAAACAGAATTAAAACTTATTGTTTTCAAGCGGTTTATTTTTTTAGATTTTGTTGATAAAAACATGTCAACAATGATTGGGCCTGTTCGTTGCTATGTTAGTGGAGTGTTAATTTGACTTTTGTAACTTATTTTATGTCATGTAGTTATGTTTATATGTTAAGTCATGAGACACGGTCCAAACTTTTCATTTCAGTTGTGCCGCACTCAATTACCATCATTTAATTTTCGTTACTTTTATTGATATCCAAGTATTCACACATTTCAACAGTAATATAAATATCAGGTAACATTATATCATATAAAGCTACTATGTATATACATATACTTGTATGTATTACTATCATTTGTTGTATTATTTAAACAATTTCAAGCAAATTATATACTAGAATCGAAGTAAAAAAAATAGGGAGAAACAATATTATGTATACTTTCTCACCGGTTTGGCTGTCTGGTTTTGATAAAGGGTGCATTGTTGAGATGTAAAAGGCTTCGGCGGCAGCGTGGTAAGCGGAAAGCCAGGACCAGCAACGACACCGGAAGTACAAACAAGAAGATCACTAGCAGAGCCACGCGAGTGGGATTGGAGTCTAAGGATATGTAAATGTCCAAATATTTTCACAAGCCATCAGAAAATTGTGTGTATAAAAAAATATGTAAATAAACTGTGTACATATATAAATGCCCAGTAGTGTGAGTTGTCACCTCTGGGTTGACGTGCAGGGCCACTGTCAACACTTCCTCCTGTTCCTGAGTATTGACAGTCTGGAGGAGCCCAGCCTTCATCACAGTGACAATTCTTGTTGCTGTTACAAATCTATTAATATAAATATATACATTTTTGTCTCTGTGAGAAAGAATAAGGCCATGTTTATACTGATAGTCAAGCTTTTCAAGCAAAATATACAGTACTGCTTGATAGATCAAAAAGTAAAGAAATAGAACCAAATATATAAAAAAAAATAAAAGTACAAAAATCCAATTGCTGTGAGTGGAAAAAGTATGTAAATCATAGCTTTCAGTGCATAAAATGACCTCTCTGTGCAGCGTTAATGGCAACTATACATTTCCAGCAATTGTTAATTACTACTGCACAACAGTCTGAAAGAATGTTAGCCCATTCTTCCACACAAAACAGCTTTAGCTTTTGTATGTTGTGGGTTTCCTTTAATGAACTCATGTCCTTCCACAATATAACTCTTAGATTAAGGTCAGAACTTTGACTCGACCAGTTTAAAGCATTAAGCATCTCCTTCTTTAACCTTTCCATGGTTGAACAATTTGTGGTCTAAAGGTTATAGTTTTGCTGCTACTATAAATTAAAAATGTAATGACATTTTATCTACTTTTGGGACTCAGTTTGGATAATCTGATGAAGTTTTAGGTCAAAGGTCAAGGTCTATAAATAAATGTGGATATTTTACAGGCTTCACAAACATCACTGCTTATGAACTAATTGGTTTGATCAACTGCATATTCGACAAATCTAAAAAAAAAAAATGTGTTAATCTCTAAAGTACTCATTCAAAATCATTCATAAAACATTTAGCATACTTCATAAAAATAAAGGAAGCAGTTTAGTATGTTTTTAATGCTCACCCCATGTCCATTGCACTTCATACGGCATTCTTCAACACCAAGCACAGATACATCTTTACATTGCTGGTCTAAACACACCTAAAGCACAAAAGAGACATACGCACATTGTACAAAACCATTTATAAAACAGGTAGTTCCTTAAATCTGACTGGCCGAGCTGCTTGTCTAGCCATGACATTATTCCCAATAATTTATAGGCTTCAAGTTCGTATAAATGCACGATATAAAATATACTTGTGACGCGTTGGGGGGAGTGGCGGAGCCGCGGCGCTGATCAGGGTTGATTAGCGCACCTGAAACGACTGTGTGCCACCTTATAAGCTGATCAGACACACGCTGCGGGGAGAGAGACCGACCAAGGAGCTGGTGGGACGGAGAACTCAGCACAGCTACCGAAAGAACTGTAAACTGGTTTGGAGAATAAATATGCTAAATCTATTTGTGTACTTGAAAAACACTATGTAGTTTTAAATTTGATTGTTACTTGCAAAATGTTGTACAATAAGGTGTTGTACAAAATACAACTATAAAATATATGTAAATAAATAAAACGGTGTGTAATCCCTCACCTTGCCAGGAGCGCAGGCTGTTCCATGTGCAACCATAGCTGGGTCAGAAACATCGTCCCCAACGGGAAAATAAGTTCCCCGGCATGTAAAATCACTCACTTGTGTTGTCAGAATCTCAGGATTTAATTCCAGACGTGGACGCTCATTTCCACCCTGACACTGGATTCTACCACAATGTACATTCCTGGAAATGAAAGAAAAACAAAACTAAGCAAAATGAGTGGTGTTTTGGAATCCTTTATGAATTTCACATTTCATAATTTTATTGGCAGGACACAAAGATGTTATATTCTCGCTTTTATTTAGAATTTACAATTAACTCTAGCAAACTTATGGGAGACATACGCAGTGGAGCAGGGTATGTAGGTGCCATTGGGCAATTGACCACAGTTGCCATATTTATTGCCTTGCTTGTTGACCGAGGAGAAGCAGACATGCGGGGCACGAGTGGCATCTATGTGGAGGAAAAAAACGATGTGTTATAAATAGTAAGGGTTGCTCCTAATTATTAATCAATCTGTCGATGATTAAAAGACATTTCCCTTTGTTACCCGGCATTAACATATTTATTACTTGAATATACAAAACTGTCATGGGATCTTACTTACTGAATCCCCACAACAGCTGACACTGGTCATCCATACTGGTGCACACTCCACTGTAGCAGTAGGAAGTACCACCCTGGCACATCTCTCCATTCTGCAGAAACACGTTGGCCGGACAGTGAGGCGATGTACCAGTGCAGTACTCTGGCAGATCACACTCTCCCAGGGGTCTTCTGCACATTGTTCCGGCATTACGAAGCTGCAAGCAAAGCAACACAATAAAGCAGTTGCAGAGAAAAATAACAAGCAAGCAAAAAGAGTAACAAAAAAATATGTAAATTTAATCTTAGGGGTATTGTATTCCATTTTAACTCACTCCTCTCTTTTGTAAAGAATGTATGTATACAAACTTAAAACTCACATAAAATAGAAGGTGAATTTAACTAGCAGTTACTATTTCTGTAAAAAGCATTTTTTGTTTTTGTAATAATATTAACATTTCAAAATATGGATCACTGATATATTATAATTATGAATTTAAAACACATGTCTAAAAGTGTATTTCAACATTAAAATGTAATAACAGCATGTGGAAGGGACGTAAAGGACAAACCAGGGATGGGGGACAAAGGAGATGGACCTTAATTAATGGTAGTTAACGCTCGTGCCAGAGGTTCGGCAAACAATCAGTGTGTAGCTTTTAGACCTACTGCATGGAAAAAGATTGCAGCTATGACAGAAAGGTGACGCGGATGTAACTAAATATACCAGCAGTATTGTATTTATTTTAATCTGTTAATAATACTAGTTTTAAAGTTAGAAGAATCCCTTATTTGACTGTGTTAGATCTCTTCAATTATACTGTATGTATAATAAGTAAACTGGTCTTAAGTAATCATTCTGACTTCATACAGATACCTCAAATATATTATGTTAAATACACTGCTCAAAAAAAATAAAGGGAACACTAAAAGAACACATCCTAGATCTAAATGAATAAAATATTTATTTAAAAGAT
>JAOUQT010305826.1:0-15514 GCA_025769995.1 Xyliphius kryptos | reverse complement strand
CAGACCATGGCATTCCCACCACCCTGCTTGACTGTAGGCATGAAACACTTAGTAATTAATTGGACATTGTTCCATTAATACAGGTTTTTTTTTTGTACAGACTTATTTCTGGGGTGACAGCCATGCAGATCAGTTTGATATAGTGAGTGGCGTATTGTCTAAGCACTGACAGGCTGACCCCCACATTTTCAATCTCTGCAGCAATGCTGACAGTAATTCTGTACCTATCTTTCAAAGACAGCATTTGGATGTGACGCTGAGCACATGCACTCAGCTTCGTTGGAAGACCAACTCAATGTCTCTTCTGATTGGACCCCGCTCTTTAAAAACAATGGATAATCTTGGCCACTGCGCTGCAGCTCAGTTTAAGGGTGTTGGCAATCTTCTTGTAGCACAACAATGTGTTTTTTAAGATCCTCAGAGAGTTCTTATCCATGAGGTGCCATGTTGGAACTTTAAGTGACCAGTATGAGAGTGTGAGAGCTATACTACAAAATTAAACACACCTGCTCCCTATGAACACCTGAGACCTATTAACACTAATGAGCCACATGATATTTTGGAGGGAAAATGACAAGCAATGCTCAATTTGGACATTAAGTGGTGTGGTCTTTTACAGGTGTACTCACTTTTGTTGATGGTGGTTTACACATTAATGGCTGTATATTGAGTTATTTTAAGGGAAGAATACATTTACACTGTTATATAAGCTGCACACAAACTACTCTTCATTGTGTCAATGTGTCATTTTGTCAATGTTGTCACATGAAAAGATATACCTAAAAATCTGCATAAATTTGAGAGGTGTACTCACTTTTGTGATACACTATATAAGCTAATCATTAACATTAATGTAATGTTAATATATTTAAGCTTCTGTATTTACTTTAACAGTTTTGCAAATTTAAATGCACAAATTTTAGTCATTTTCCATTATTATTATTTTCTCTTTTAACTGTACATTTAAAATACAGGTTTTCAGTATTTCACAAAATTTCTACGTGGTAATTCTACCAAAAACTAAGCCAAACTGTTTTTCATTTTTTTCCCTTCTATCAATCATTCCTGATCACATTTGAAAGGTTCCCCTTGGCAAAGGCCACATTAGTCTGGCTCATGGAATGAAGTAACTGTTATTCCAAAGTCAACTGGAGAGAACACTGAGGCCTCCAGCTTAGACGTAATAGGATGGCGCAGTCAGATGCAATAACAATCCAACAAGTCCATTTATAATGAGCACTATTTTCAGTGACGGAGTTCTCTCTCCGGACTCATAAATGTCTGGAAGAGGGTGTTGGCAATGTTTCTCAATAAGCTCTTCATAAGGAGTCTAATTTCATATGAACTACAAAAGATTTTTTTTGTAAGCTCCTCAACAAACCACATTGTGACAGATATCTACAGACTGCTAATGATGGTCTTGATCCAGGAACTGATGCTCTGATCTAGAGATATGATTACATGAAATTCTTTTTCTTCTGTACATGTTTTTTCATAAAGCAGATTTTTTTTCCAACTTAAAAAATTATGATATTTATACACTAGATGTAACATTTATTTTCTAAGGCAGTGGAATATACTTTGTTAAAATAAGTACTCAAAAATTAAGTAATCTTAAAAAGTGGACAAGAATAAAAAGATTTGCCGCTTAAACATTTTTGGAGCAACGTATCTTTTCAAATAGTCAAAATTAAACAAAAAAAGAAAAAAAAAAACAAAGCTTACAACATGTTCAGTGTTATGGTGCCCTCAGAGCTCTGATGTTGATATCATGAGTCAGTGTACAGTAATTCTGCATGAGATCTCTGCCAGGTTCTACAGGACACTTGGAACAATCAGTTAGGAACCATATTATATATATTAGTTTTTAAGTCTTTATGTTATGCTTTGGCTTAAAGTGCTTTTCAGCCTCTATCCCTCACTCCTTGTTTTATTAAGTTGCCTTATGATTCTGCACAGTAATATTATTTGCACAAACAGATATCCTCCTTAGATTATATTAAGCTTTAATATCTATGAGGCTTTTGGGTTGATTAAGAACATAGTTGTCGCTCAAAAATAAACAGAACCTTATCAAATACAACTTGCCTAATAATAAGTTATTTTTTTACAAACCAAATACATTATCAAGAATTGAGGCTTCTTATGCTTCACTAATCTAATGTGGTAATTTAGATGACATGAATTAGATGAATAATGCATCATATTTCATTGTGTAAGAACAGGATGGTCCTTAGCTTATGTTATGCAATTTATTCCAATATTTGCTTGCAAAATGCCAAAGCATTAGAAAACTTATAATTTATATGTTTTTTAAACAAACATCTCAAGGGTAAAAGTGCATAGCTATTTAGTTGACATGAAGATAATCAACTGTTTTATAATGCAGTCATTTTGCAATAATTTTACTCCTGTGACGTCCTCACCACTGAATAATTCAGACATGCTTTATTCTCCAGCTGTGGAAAACAACCTAAAGTATTCTTATTTGCCCCTCTGTACCATTAGATACCTCTGCATTTTAATAGGGGTACTTGCCTTTTATTCTGAAAAAAAAAATGCAAATTTTTTCCAGTAATAGTTGTGCGGGCACAGTATGCTTTTACATAGTTGAGCAACATTAAAGCCTGTACTTATATATAATAATAAAAGTAACCCTTATCTAATTTACACTTTGTTTAGACTTTATGCTAAAATGTAATAGACACATTATAGTAAGTTTTATAAATATAAAGTATTGTTATTATTGTACAGTCTAATCTATCAGTACAAGCTCCATTTGAAATGAGACTGTGCAACTGTCCACCACTCCAGAGATGTTATTTTTAAAAAATGTCACGCTATTCCAATCTGTAATGGAGATAGCCACATGGACTCAGGAGTACTTTGGAAAATCATGAATTCCAAATCTGTCTCCATTTGAAAATGTTTTGCACACCGTTAAAGAAGGATCAGATGTTTACAACAACAAAGTTTTCACGCTCAACGATCACTCAGTCATTTTTTATAATTATTTTTTTCTTCATTCATTTTCTACTTAATCCTGTAGTAGGTCACGGTGGGGTTCCCTATGACCATCCGGGGAGAACGTCTCGGGCGCTGGGCAGATACACCAAGGACAGAGCGCCAATTTATCGGGCAGCCACTCACACAGCCACACATACTATATGGGGCAATTTAAAGCATTCAATTTACCTTGAATACATGTCTTTGGACTGTGGGAGGAAATCGGAGAACCCAGAGGAAGCCCATGCGGACACGGAGAACATGGAAACAATTTTGTAGTATTTGGTTTTTGACCACAAAGACTCACCAGTTGAGTGCAAAAAACAAAAATTAACTCGTATAATTCAAATGTTCGTACAGTTCAAAATGGCAATCTACTGAATATTGCAAATGTTTATTTGCAATATTACTTTCATCCCTGTGATTTGTTGGTAAAAAGTGCTAGGTATCAATAAAACATTTATAAAACTTAAAACATGTTATTTAATTAATTTAGTTATTATAATTTTACTTTTTCTACCATATAATATATATATATCACATATCTTAGCATCTCACTCACTATCTGCCCACACTGGTTTTAGCATATGTTTTTGTTTTTAAAGTAGTCTTTCTGCTTCTACATAGCTTGTCTCTATAGCAACCACAACACTTAAAATATGCATAATAGTAGTTTGCAGTATAAAAATTCTTTTAAAAATGTATAAATAAATAAATACATGTTTATTTATTTAAAAACTTAAAACCTGTTACCAAATACTCTGTGTGATTTTAACACCAAAACATACAGGATTCCCTTAGACAATTAACGATTCCATCACCATGCCTTTCCACAATATAATAATTCCATCAGATGTCTTAATAATACCAGAATACAATGTATAACATTTGGACTACATCAGCAGATACTAGAAGCTTTTATTCAGATCTTCCCCAGCAGTTCTTGTTTATTATGCAATTTGTTGAAAAAGTTTTGGCATAGTTATTTGGAAATATGTAATTTTATCAACATGTCTTATTGCATTTATATTCTGTTAGGCTGCTGACAGATAAAGAGCAGGAAAAACTGCTAGTTGATGAATATGCCATTCATGGCAAAGATGGAGCTGTTTGGTGAATGATGACAAATCATATAAATTCTGACCTGCTGTCTTATAACATGTTCAGATGCATTGCCATTGTAGCTTTGCAATCAAATGTTACCTCTGACACAATACAATAAAGAGAATGATGTCGTTTCTTTATTCCTTAGCTCATTAGCAAATTTATTCTTATACCATAGCGGTATCGTGCCAAGTACCATCAACTTTTTTCCATCCAGAATCTCTTTTCATAATCTCTTCACAGTTCCATTTTATTATCCTACTATGGTAACCAGTGGCAGGCCTTGCATTTTACACCTAGGCCAGCAATGCTCCGTCTGAATTAATCTACCAGTCAAGAAATTAAGTATATTTTGGCTAGAAAAAAAAACAAAACACACATTATAATGCATTACAAAGAGCTGTTACTCGAGTAGCCACACATATAAAAATCACCAACAATAACCTCAAAACATTGCCATATTTTTAAGGAAAATAACACTCACCCAAAATCCTTATTTTCCCTCAAGAGTTCAAATAGTTCCATTAAAAAGTCCTTTTCTGTTGCCATCAAAGCTAATGCAAAAATTTGAGTGCATTTTGGGCAGAAGTTTTAATTTGCAAAAAAAGGTCTACTTGACAGAAGCATTTCACACTCTGACTGTCCAAAGGGCATGAATATAACATACAATATGACAGAACACACACCCGCTAGAAAGCACTGGTGTCCCCAACTCATAACACGTGCAAGTTAGCTTTTTGTTTCTTGAATGATTGAGGAAGGTAGATGTATCACCCCAGAAAAGGAACCTCTGGCATCCAAACCAATCAGACAATGTGATAAAGTGATCACACAGGGAGGTAAACACATTTAACCCATCGGTGCAGTGAAACACACACCCTTATAATGTGAGCAAATGTGCTCGTTGCTGTGGGCAGCCCTGGACAAGACTCCCAAAGAGCAATTGGGGTTGGGTGTCTAGCCACAGGGTACTTCTGTCATAGTACTTGGTGGCAACAACAATCAAACCAGGGACCTCAGGGGTGCAAGATTGGTTCCTCAGCCATAAGCCTAAACAAAAAAAGGTTTAAACAAAAAAAAAAACCCTGAAACAACCGTCACAGAAAAAAAGACACGGTGTAACATAGGGACAGTGTAGGAGGTTTCGCTCCTAAGCTCAGCGTCAACTATAACTAATCAGTCACTAGTTGGCGCTGCGCTCTCTGGGAATTGTAGTTTTCCATGAAGAAAACCGTGATTGAAACGTGCGCCGCTGCTGCCATCTGACGGCGACTTTGGCCTGTTAGACTCTTAGGTAACATTTGGAGGTGGTATTTGTTTTGCTTTTCGTTTTTCAAATAGCTTTCATTAATATACAGTAGCAACTTCCATCTTATTATTGTGTTCTTTGCAAAAAAAAAAAAAGTTAACAAAGTCAGCTGCAGAAATAGCTTTGACAGCCGAGGGCTCAAAATAAGCTATACGTGGTAAAGGGTACTTACCATTGACTTTAAAATTGTGCATTTTAAAAGTTGCTCGAATCTCGAATGAGTTGGCAAAGTATCAGATCATGATATGGTTTATATGCAATACTGCTCATGACAAATCAAAAGGCCTTAGTTTTTCATTTGCTTTTTGTATATTTAACAAATAAGTGATTGAATAAAGATTGTTGAACCCAAAAACTAATTGACTTTCTGTGGAACATGGATTATTTAGAATCATTGACTCATTTAACATGGTGTAAATATGGTGAGTAATTTATTTATAAATGTGTCCTTTAATATTGTTTCAGCTCGACTAGTGTTCATGACCTTTAGGGGAAATTACTTTATTTATGATTATTTTATTTGGGACAGGTAATATTTACTTATTACACAACACACATATTTGCATATGAATATCAATGATTGATTTTTTAAACCTTAACGTAGACAAACTATAAAAGTAAAACATTTGTATAAAAGAAACTTAAAGATGGGAGAAAACAACTTCATGTAATGCAGAACCTCATGACATATTCGAACTGCTGTATTTTGATGTGTTGATAGAATATACACTGCTTAAAAAATTAAGGGAACACTAAAATAACATATCCTAGCACTCAATAAATAAAATATCTCAGTTAAAAATATTTATTTAGTAGATAGTGGAATGCATTGAAAACAAAAGAACATGAAAATGATCAAAATGATTATTCCATGGAGGTCTGGATTTGGAATCATACTCAAAATAAAATGACAAGCTGATCCAACATCAGCGGAAATTCCTCAGGACAATTTAAAATGTGACTCAGTAGTGTGTGTGGCCTCCACATGCCTGTATGACCTCCCTACAACGCCTGGGCATGCTCCTGATGGGGCGTTGTACGGCCCCCATCATGTCTCTTGGTATCTGCTCCATGCTCTGGACACTGTGCTGACAGACACAGCAAACCTTGCCACAGCTTGCATTGATGTGCCATCACTGAATAAGCTGCACTACCTGAGCAACTTGTGTGGGTTGTACATTTTTACAGGCACTTTTCATTGACGTCACTAAGTAATTTGCTATTTTTACAAGTCAGTGTTCTTTAATTCCGTCTTCATTAAAGTTTTTGGAAGCAAAGCAGCATTGCGAGATCGGAAACATTTAGTCAGATGTCCTCATTGCTGTTGACGTGCAAGTCATAGCATGCTTTACAGCATTAGCTTCACGTTAGCCGCTCGGTGTGTTACTCTCCACTCTGCCCATGCGCCAATCGCTATACGCCAAGCGCACAAGTCTGCTCCACTAAACCCGTGTGCCAATAGCTATAGCTTTAGCCCGTATACATATTGAACATATTTATTTATTTAATTTATTTAATATGTATTTAATATACATATTAAATAAATTGGGTATATATAAAAATATAGCCTGAGATAGTCGTAGTCTTGTAACCTGTAGGTCCACATTCTTATTACCGGTCCCATTAAATACTATGGCTGAAGTGCCCTTGGGCAAGGAACTTAACAATAGCTTCCAAGGCGTTGTGTACAAGGATTTCCAGGTGTACTCACATCACCAGTGTGTGTTTATGTGTTTCACTGGGTTTAAATGTGTAGGAAAATGTATAAGCATTAGATCTAGATCTTGACTTTAAACTTTAGATCACTATACTTTATTCAGGTAGGGACACAACATCATGATTTAATTAAATAGTGTGTTCTGGTTAGCACATGTACTAGTTATGTACATGTACCCTATATTTAAGTAATTTGGATCATGTTATGTGAGAATCTTACCAAACCTATCAAATGCTAACGCTAACAACGCCATCTATCTTACGGAACTGTTCAAATTATTTCAATTGTAAATATCTACTGCCATCTAGTGGTAATAACAACAAACTCAAATTCTATAAAGCATCATTTAATCAAGGCAAAACAAGAAAGAAAACGCGTGACAATTAAATCATCTGTCATCGTTTATTGTTGTAAATGAATTTAGACATATATTCTTTAACAAATAAGTTCTTTAACAAATAACGAAAAATAAAATAAGTATATTTTGAAGGCAACATGAAGCATAAAAAATAAAGCAGAGAAACCTGAATTAAACAGTGTAAGTAAAGTTTCCTAATAAAAACATAGACAGAAAGTTCCTAGTTGCATAACTTTTTTTATGCACCCAGTAACTGCAATTTGGTAGTGAGTCCATGATTAAAATGAGTAAGAGCATGATAATTATTAAAACCCAAAGAGTTGCATTCATTTAGCATGTGGCAAATGTTTTGCTTAGTGTGCTTCTGCTTCAGAGCGGTCCTCATTAAAAAAAGCTCTTATTGTCTTCCCAGCATATTTAATGCTCTCCACCTCTCCTCCGTAGTTGCTGGGCTTCTGAAAGTAAATCTCCAGATGATCTTGTAGATCTTCCTCATCTGTCAGGTCTTTAATTCCATTCAGCAGAACAGTACGCTTTGGCACTCCACAGAATGACTGAAATTGATCATTTGAATAACACAGCCAACACAGACACAGAGACTGGTTATCAACTTAAAGAACATGCTCCTGACAACTCAGTCATTCTAAGACAACAATTTAAGTTACATTCAGTAGGCAAATGCCCAAACTTAATTCAACATATATGGCTAGAAGTATAAATACACAAATAATTATTAAAGCTTTTTGATGCCCAGTGTAATATTATACATTGTATGTGGAACATGTCTGTTTAAATCAGCACTGTAACATATGACCTTTACACTCTAATGAAAATCAGCAGCTCACCTGAAACTTCTTCAGCAGGAATTCATACATGGGATGTACTTTCACTTCCAGCTCCTTGTCAGCATTTACAAAGAACTTTCCTTTAAGGGTCAACTTTTCTGCAACTGAAACAAGACCAAGTATTAAAATTAAGTAAACAAATTCATAAACAGTATACAATCACTATTTCTATTACAAATGTAATATTACAAGTAAAAAAAGTGTTTGATCCTGCCTAATTTCCTATTTTTTTACTTTTGGGAAAACATTCTGTGGACCGATGAGACAAAAGGAACTCTTTGGAAGGTGTGTGTGCAACTACATCTGGCATAAAGAAAACGCTGCATTTAAAAAAAAGTACCAACAGTAAAATATGGTGGTGGTAGTGTGATGGTCTGGGGCTGTTTTGCTGCGTCAGGAGCCGGAAGACTTGCTGTGATAAATGGAACTATGTATTCTGCTGTCTACCAAAAGATGAAGGAGAATGTCCGACCATCTGTTTGTGACCTCAAACTGAAACGAGCTGGGGTTCTGCAGCTGGACAATGATGCAAAACACACCAGCAATTCCACGTCTGAATGGCTGAAGAAAAATCAAATGAAGACTTTAGCGTGGCCTAGTCAAAGTCCCGAACTAAACAATTCTGCAAAGATGAGTGGGCCAAAACTCCCACAGAACACTGTAAAAGACTCATTGCAAGTTATCGCAAACGCTTGGCTGCAGTTGTTGCTGATAAGTGTGGCCCAACCAGTTATCAGGTTTAGGGGGAGATCACACGGGGCCATGTAGGTTTGGATTTTTTCCCCCTAACAATCAACACCTTCATTTACAAAATGCATTTAGTGTTTACTTGTGTTGTATTTAACTACAATTAAAATTGGTTTGATGTTCCGAAACACTTAATTGTGAAAAAACAGGAAATGAGGAAGGGGAAAAACACTTTTTCACACCACTGTATATTGTGATAGATAAAATCGCAAATTTTGTACTGACATAGAAGTGACCTTTAGTTTGAAGTATCTTACACAATAATGCCTACACATAAATATTACCGTGCCATAGAAAAACAATAAATCAGTTGGGATTTTTCTTAACCAGTGCATTGGATGAAAGATACAGTAGTATCAATTATTCCATCCCTTTGGAATTATTTATATATTTGGATATACAGTATGATTAAAAACATCATGTAGTTTTTAATAGGTTCGTGATGAGTACCAAATTAAACACATGAAATTTAAATATTAAGCTCTGTAATTTATTTACTATGGAAAACATTCATGTGAACATTCATTATTAGTAGATCATTTAAAAGTGAAAAACAGGTGAGAGCTGCAACCCTTTTTTTGAGGTTCTTAGAAATGTCCTTTGTTTGTTCCATGATGCACTTCCACAAAAATGTGTTGAAGATCAGTCATTGATAGGTCCTCATTCTTTAAATCAATTGGGGTGCATTTGATTGAAAATCCCAAACTCTATTTTTAACCTATATACAAATTTATATTTTAAGTCAAAAGTTTATAAAGAAACAATTCAACACAAACCTCCAGTTTTGAGGAAAGTTATTTTGCCTGTCTCTGTCTTTGCATCGTATTCTATTTTTTCCACTTCGCCTCCACCGCGACTTGGCTTTGAGAAGCTCAGTTCCAGTCGGTCTCTTATTCGTTCCTCAGAAAGGACCGAAGGAACGTCTGAGAACTTGATTATTTTTTTAGACACCATTATGTGAACCTTTAAAAAGATATAAAAATATTAGCATTAACATTCGAATAATTAAATATTTTGCTCATATAGAGTGAGAGCTATTATTTAAGCATTTTAAATTTGAAGAACCCAAATAATGTCTTCTTGATTAGTACTAATAAATACTGCACATACTTTAAGTAATTAAAAATACAGAAATACAATTTCACAGTTATACCTCAAATTTTACTGAAGGCTCAAGTGATAATGCACACGGCTTCACGTCAATCTTAGTTTTGTCAAAGGTCACAGAGCACTTAGACAGCTGAAGAATCTGCACAGCCACTGATAAAGAGCATGTTCAGAAATTTCAGGTTATATAAACATTTTTGCAAACACATTGAACATCATGCACTATGATAATTACTTATGTCAGTAAAGAGTTTCCTCCCACATTCCAAAAACATGGATTTAACATAAATTGACTGTTTTAAGTTGCCAGTTTTCTTACCATAGAGGTAGCATGAGGCGTTTCTACAACCCAAAGAAGTTGCTCAGGTAGTGCAGCTTATTCAACGTGAACTTTGGTAAGAAAGTTTGCTGTGTCTGTCAGCACAGTGTCCAGAGCATGGAGCAAATACCAGGAGACAGGCCAGTACACCAGGAGACATGGAGGGGGCCGTAGGAGAGAACATCCACGCCTCATCAGGAGCATGCCCAGGCGTTGTAGAGAGGTCATACAGGCACGTGGAGGACACACATCACTGAGCCTCATTTGAACTTGTCTTGAGGAGTTTTCACTGAAGTTGGATCAGTCTGTCATTTGATTCTTCACTTTGTATTTTGAATAGGATTCCAAATCCAGTCCTCAATTTTCAACTGAAATATTTTATTTATTGAAACCAAGGATGTGTTATTTTAAGGTTCCCTTTAGTTTTTTGAGCATTGTATAATAAAGTGGCAGGGGAGTGTATATTACAAATGAAACTTTAGGGCCTAGACCATAAACATTGTATTTATTGTCATATATAGTAGCATTCATATTTTGATATAAATACAAGTTGTTGATTTAATACAGATCTATAACCATAAACCACAGTGCTATATTAAGAGGTTAATCAATAATAACGTTGTTTTAAGGGTTAGTTGATTATTAGACATTATTGGTTTAGTAAACAATAGCGACCTCAAGTTTTTCTCTCATCGTTACGAAGGTCACATAAACACAACCACAAAGTCTTAAAGACACCCAATGCGGTCTCTTAAGCAAGGCCCTCCACCTTCATTGCTTTAATGATGCTGGATCATACCACACCTCTACTACAAAACCTACACAGAGATGAAGAACATGCTAACTTCCTTCAGCATGGACACTGTAAATCCATTTTAAAAATGTTACAATATCCACATAGTTGATATTGGCCACGTTATTTTCTCCACCGCCTTGGTTCTACCATCATTGTCCACTGTATCAGTTCCACCGACCATACTGATGGACTTTGTAGTTCTATCATTCTGTAGTCCATCTGGTTCTCTATGTACTCTGTTTTCTTTATTCTTTCCCTTAATAGTCAGGACCCCAAAATACAGATATAATTTGGGAGCTGGATGATCCTCCACCCACTCACAGTGCGGTGAGGGTAAACACAAGGTGGTGTGTATATAATAAAGTGGCAGGTGAGTGTATATTACAAATAAACCTATAGGGACTGGAATATAAACATTCTCTTTATTTAACGTTAATATTAAAAAAGCGTTTATTTTTTAGATATGAATACCAGTTGTTGATTTAATACACATCCGATAACCATAAATCACAGTGCTGTGTTAACACTGATCGATAATAACGTTGTTTTAAGTGTTTATTGATTAGTAGACGTTACTGGTTGTTGGTTCAGTGAACAGCAGCGACCTCAAGTTTTCCTCTTATGGTTACGAATGTCACACAAACACCACAACAAAGTCCTAAAAATACCCCGTTTGTCAAATTCTGCTGGTTAACACCCAGCCGGCTTCGTCTTAACCGACTACTAACTAGTTCTCAGTAACCAGGTCAGTGGCGATTCGGAGGAAAAGCTAAGACACGACGCGGCTAAATGCAGTGACCGAGCGGGAGCGTTTTCTTTCACCCAGACAGCATTAAAAATCTCCACTCACCAAAAAAATGGCTTCCTTTAAACTTGCCTTCGGTTCCAGTGTGACCGCGTGAATGCGGTTAATCTCCCCGGAGACGTTTAAAGACGCTGCGTTTGGCTGAAGAACCTGATAGCAGCTACCGCTAAACCTCTCTCATAGCGCTAAATGTCATCACCCGGAGAGGTGGCTTGTGCGCATGCGCGCCATATACCGTAAAATGGATCTCCTGCATACTGCATACTGCATACTGCTGACGTCATCTCACCTGCTGCTAAGTACTCTGTTTTGCTTTCATACTGCTTATTGTTTAGTACTTACTTCATACCGCTTATTATATACTTTAAACATTATACTCATGTATATAATGCATACTATTCCACTCATACTCCATACTGCATACTACTTACGTCAACTCGCCTGCTAAAAAGTACTCAGTTCTCCTTTCATACAGCTTATTGTTTAGGACTAATTTCCTACTGCTCATTTATATAATAAAACACTATACTGCTGTATGTAATGCGTACTAAGCCAATCATACTGCGCACTGCATACTACGTACTGCTCACGTCATCTCGCCTGCTGTAAAGTACTCAGTTCTCCTTTCATACAGCTTATGGTTTAGTACTAATTAGTTTCATACTGCTCAACATATACCATAAACATCATACGGCGGTATTGAATGCGTACTATTCCACCCATACTACATACTGCTCGTCATCTTGCCTGCTGCAAAGTACTCAGTTCTCCTTTTCTCCATACAGCTTATTGTTTAGTACTAATTTCATACTGTTCATCATATACTACAAACATTATACTGCTGTATGTTATGCATACTATTCCACTCATACTGTTTACTGTATACTAAATACTGTTCACATCATATTGCCTGCTGCAAAGTACACAATTTTTATTTCATACTCTATTTGGTTTAATACTAACTTCATACCGCTCATTATATACTATAAGCGCGCATACCATTCCGTTCCTACTACATACTACATACTGCTCACATCATATTGCCTGCTGCACAGTACTCAGTTCTCCTTTCATACTGCATATGGTTTAGTACTAATTTCATACTGCTTATTTATATACTAAAACATTATACTGCTATATACTGTATGTAATGAGTAATATTCATACTGCGCACTCCATGCTACATACTGCTCACGTAATTTTTCCTGCCACAAAGTACTAAATTCTCTTTTTATACTGCATGTTGTTTAGTACTGTTCATTATATACTATAAACATCATACTGCTGTGTGTAATGCATACTATTCCACTTATACTACCTACTAAATTTTGCTTACCTGCTGAAAAGTACTCAGTTCTCCTTTCAAACTGCTTATTGTTTAGTATTAATTTTATACTGCCTATTATAATAATATCCATATCCTTACTTGTGCATACTGTTCCGCTCATACTGCCTACTGCATACTACATACTTTTGATATTGCCTACTGCATGCTGCAGACAGTTAGATTCATTCTACCCTACTGCAAATAATACTTCAGTCATATTGCTTGCACTATTCTACAGCAATGCACATGACTTCTTACTGCATATGCCATAATACTGCTTTTATTTTGCCTAGTGCATATTACAATGTTACATCCTGCTTATTGCATACTTAACACTGCAGACGGCACGCAGGCTCCTTTATTTTGCCTGCTGCATACTTTATACTGTTTTTTTTTTCATACTACCCACTGCATCCTTAAAACAACAAACAACTTGCTTCATCCTGCCCACTGCAAACGAAATACTACTTTATTCATACTTCTTACACTATACGCCAGACTTTTTACTGGTCATTATACACTATATACATTATGCTGTCCCTTGCAATTCAAGTGCTTCCTTATGCAGATAGCTTACTATACACTATATAATGCCTACTGCATACTACATACCACTCACTTCACTCTGCATGCCGCATACTGTATTCTGCTTACTGCACAATACCTTCCTTTACATTGTATACTACATACTACTCATGTCATAGTGCATATCGTTTACTACTGTCTACTGCTAATCCCCTAATGCCCTCTGCATACTACACACCACTTTCTTCATACAGCATACTATATACTAGATATTTTTCACTTCATACAATCTACTGCCTACTTTATATTGTTTACTGCACAGTACACACTATTCATACTGCATACTACCATATTTGTAGTGCTTAGTGCATTCTATTCATTGCATACTACCTATTGCACCCAACATATATATATACTTTGTAATGCCTACTACAATGCATACTAATGATTTCATACTTATTAATGCATACCACACACTACTCCCTTTATATATTCCCTTTATACTACACCTTATGCTTATTGTATACTACTGCCTATTGCATACTACACACCAATTCTTTCATACAGTAAAAATGTACTGCATACTACATACTGTACTTTGTAATGCCAAGTGCATACTAGTCTTTACATACAACATACTGCTTACTGCCTACTACTAAGTACACACATAATACTGCTGGTTGCAAACTACTAACCCTATACTACCTATTGCATTTTATTCGGTGCTTGGCCCAAATTTACTAGATACTGCATACTTGAAACTACATGCAATTACTGCATACCGTATACTACGCTATCTACAGGCTTATAAACATACTCTACATTAAATGCATCTTGTATACCTGCACAAATGTACACTTGTATACATATTTACTCTATGTGCGTACATCTAGCAATTCCAGCGTGATGCATTTAAAAGTACTAGGCGGATCAGCGTGCTATGATGAACATACGCCAGAAGAGGGCGACATTTGCTTAATCATGCAATCCTGAGTCAGTCGATAGGTAGACTCCACAAAAAGCACGACGCAATGTGAATGACAAAATAACAAAACTATATATAACTAATATACTATGTGCTTCGTATTTTTTTTAATATTGGCATGTTCTCCTCGTTTGTTCTCCAGCTCTAAGAGTCATATTAGACTCAAAAGAACCACATGATTCATCAACAATTGACTCCATTGGCATGTGAAACACATTTTCAAGCCAAGCCTATCAAACTCAAAGGGGAAAAAATGGTTCCCAAGAAGAACCAAGGTTGAGTTTGAGAAAGGTGATTTCATGCATCGAGACACATCATAAATGAATCATTTGGAAAATCTGCGGTTGGGAAGCATTCAAGGACATTGCTGAATGGATGTTGCATGATGGGAAAGTGGCACCATGGTGACTGGAATCCCTTGATGCTGGATGATGAGTATTTTTACCTCAGAGAGCGTATGCACCCTATACCAAATATCATCATTATTTTCCGCTTATTCCTTTATGAGGGTCACGGTGGGGTTCCCCATGCCCATCCAGGGGAGAATGTCTCGGGCGCTGGGCA
>JAOUQT010305817.1:0-15516 GCA_025769995.1 Xyliphius kryptos | reverse complement strand
GAATGGCTTAAAATCCCTCTGACCACTGTGCAAGACTCGTATGTGTCATTCCCAAGACGAATTGACACTGTATTGGCAGCAAAAGGAGGCCCTACTGCATACTAATAAATTATTGTGGTCTAAAACCAGGTGTTTCAGTTTCATTGTCTAACCCCTGTAATTATACATACATACACTGAATTGGCTTGCCAGTACCAGGTTAGACCCCCTTTTACCTTCAAAACTGCCTTAAATATCCTTTCTACAGTGATGATATTCTGCATTCCCTGGTTTAACTAGTGGTTATTAGAGTTACTGTTGCCTTTCTATCATCTCGCACCAGTCTGACAATTTTCCTCTGACCTCTTATATCCACACAACTGCCTCTCACTGAATATTTTCTCTTTATCTGACCATTTTCTGTAAACCTTATAGATGCTTGTGAGTCAAAATCAAAGTAGATAATAATTGAAACCTGTTGAGTACATGCCTAAATGCACTGAGTTGAAGCCATGTGATTGGCTGATTAGTTACTGGAGTTAACAAGCAATTGAACAGGTGTACCTATTAAGGTGGCCAGTAAGTGTATATATAAAACTACACATGTAAACTGATATGTATTGCTTTCATAGTGTTATTTATTGCACTATTAATATGGGATCTTATTTTTCAGAATATATTGTACATGATAAGATGGACTGTTTTTTCTATTTGTTTCTTGTTAGAGCAACTCTATAATTCTTACATCATGCAGTTCATATGATGCAGCGATTACATGGTCAAAAATACATCTTGGTGTCCCATATTCATTGATAACTGATGAAGGAAACCAGAAGACATGTCCAGCATCATTCATTATGCCTTTCCTTGTAATAGGATCCAGCATCATTAAACTAAACCTGAGTTACTGATATCATTTGAAATGGAAGACGTGTTGCTACATTAGGCATGCGTGTGTGTTTTTGTGCATTCAATTTGCTGTCACAGATTTGGTGGAAAAAAAATTATAGTGACAGTTAAAGTGTTAAAAAATAAATATCCATTTGGGCTGAAAACCCTTTTCATAATTTTCACAAATGTAGAGAGAAAAAAACTTTACATTACAAGAGCGCTTGGATCAGACAGAGGGTGAGTCAAAATTATCAGCACACCGTTTTTGTTAAAATTCCTGTTGGCCAAATCATCTTATTAGCACTTTCAGTGCTCGGTAAGTGACTCTCTAGCTACTACTGAGCATGATACTGCAGTGCCACGAAAAAAATGGCAATGCCAAATGACACTTGTAGTTCATTCACTGAAATACAAAAGCTGAAATTTGATTGTAACGCTACAGCCAGAGTGTGGATAATTTTTGACTCACCATCTTAAATAAAATCACGGGTATCAGCAGCAGCATCTTTGCATAAAATGCACATTTTTTGTTTTAATCTTCCTGTTCTTGTTTTTCTCTGTAACATAAACTACATGTAGAGACCTAACACACACACATAATATTTCAGTGCACAATTATGCACAAAAATAGGTATTAAATTAATATGTTAGAAGACCTGGAAGGTGTGAGAGTTGGAAGGGGATCTGACGATTCGTTAGACTACATGTGTGTCAGCTTTTGAATATACATTATGTTATTAACCACAACTGAAATCTGGGTTCAGGAATACCCCATAATCACAAATTTATACCTAATTTCAAGCCCCTTATTTCATCAGGAATCCAATAATCCATTGCTTTCTGGGTGCATGTAAAGGCAGGCCATGCGACAGAACTCTCGCATGCTGATAACAGTGATTACAGGAAGCACATTATTGAATGCTTTTTTAAAAAAATGTTTTCGTTCTCCTAGGTTTCATATTCATTTTTGTATGAAATCATGCTTTCAGCCTAGTCATCACTGCTTTAAAAAGAAGCCTAAAAGCCATATACTGGCACTGATGTCCTTTGCCTCGTTTTCTTGCTGACATTTCCTTCCGTTCTTTGAAGCTCATCATGTATCAATAAGAGAAGGTTTTGTTGCGGGAGATGAATTCTAGGGTAAAAAGAGAAAGATTACATTCAGATAAAGATATAGACATTATAAGCATTATGTCTGAAGATTCTTGTTGCTTAAAGAAATTATTTACTTTGTAAAAAATAATCTGAAAACGCGGTAGGGATATTTTACATGATTATTATTTAGGTTTAATTAGTACTTGTCTACAGCTATTTTAGTTTATAAAGCTAATAATTATTTCCTGGCAGAAGAGCTCTTTTAAAAAACTATTGCATTGCAAAAACAACAACAACGACGACAACAACAACAACAACAACAACAACAACAACAACAACAATAATAATAATAATAATAATAATAAATATAGCCACAACCTGTGATTAAGGGTTCCAAGCACTGATTCAGTATAAATGTGGTGCCTGCACAGTTTAGAAGAACATATTCATTTACAATGATTTCCATTATGATTCAGGGCAGCTATCATGTAAAGTACGCAAATAGCCAGAAAATATTTTCTCTTAGAAACTCCATTTAAACTTTATATAGAGATAGATATTACTCCTGATAGTGTATGGTATGAAAGTATGATATAGTATTGTATTCCTTAAAGGCACATTCTAGGCAGGTGAACAATTTACAAAGTCACATGTTCTGCCTGCAGCTTAATTTCAAGGATTTAATTTATGTGTGGATATTACTATTTTTCTTTACTTCTGTTAGCACAACCAATGTCAAGTTCATTCAACAATAGAACAATAAAGTTCTTAGCTTTTTCTACTTTTCTACTGTCAACAAGAAAACGGATGTGGTGCAGAAATCTCCAAATATCTGCAGGCAGTGCGTATAAGTGTCCAGTGTAGCAGAAGGTTAAACATTGTTTTTATAATAATACCAGATTTTGATGATTATTAAAGTCTAATACTAGATATGTGAATATTTGGTGAAAAACCAATAAATATATTGTGCACAATAAGTATGTTATTGTGCATATTATGCAAATTAGAGTGGAATCTGGAATAATTATTTTGCTTGCTTGACATACAGTGTAGGAGTAATGCAATTGACAAATGTTTTTCAGGTATCACAGTGCAACCTATAGGCTGATGGGACTACTATATATTGACCAGGTTTCATGGATGTAGTATTATTGTTTGGATACTACTACATCCTTCTAAATTTATTTTAGTACAGAAAAATATCAATAATAAAAAGTGAAAAAGTCTTAAGCATTATGTATATATTATTAATTCACTATCATTTCCAAAAATCACTTTTCCAACAAAAATGCTTTCATGTCACTAAGGAATGCAACCTAATACATACAAAACAAACATAATGAAGGGTGCTGAGGTTTAAATGCTCGTTTGTCTTCAGATGAACTGTGGAAGATTCTGCTACACATAGAATGCTCGGTAAAACTTGCCAACCAATTTACTTATAAAATTATTGGTATTTACTGCATTTTGTAATGTTTTCTTTTATGTAAAAACATGTGCATTTCTTTTAAAGGCATATTAGACATGTGCATAAGTCTTTTTATCAGTACTGTACAGTAATTAATAATAAAGTTAAAGTTTTTAAAGACTCTAGCATAGCTCTTAGTACAGTGTAATTCTGCAGCAAATCTCAGCAGCCTTAATTATGTTTTCTGTCTACAAATTGGTCTGTCATATATTATCTTACTTTCTTCACTAAAATCACATTACATTTTTAATGAAAATGTAGTTTTGTATTTATATGATAGCATTATATTATGTAACAAAATTAATTATTACAACATTTGTCCTAAATCAGAATAGACTGCGAATATACAGTACACTACTGTATATGCAGAGTTAAGCAGCACTAAAATGCATGTTTTACAGGGTGTGATGTGTTCTACTTAGTCAATATTATACTATAAATTACACTTGCAGCTAACACAAAGCTTATTATTATTATTAAGCATGAGATCATTTCCGCAGAATACATACACCAAGAATACTTCAAGAAATAAAAAAAAACATTTGGTAAATCCTTGGAAAGGCACTGACTAATTTTGGAGTCTTATGGTTCATGTAATAGCAGTTAGTAAAAGCAAAAATAAAAAATAAACATGACATGATTCATCTGACATATCGTAAAATAGATGGTTCTCTGCAGCTTTTTTGCTTATTACAAATTATTTACAACCATTATTTCCTAAACATTCTTTTTTACTGTTTTTGTAACAAAACAGTAACAAAATCAGATAAAAAAAAAGTGTAACCTGGTGAGATAACAGTAATTGAGACTTCACAACAGAAAATATTAACCCTATTCTAAGAGATGTTATTTTTAATCTGATGATACAATCTTATATAAGATTATGAGACAGCATTGGTGCCTCCTCTGCAAGCAACTGTGTAATGTGCATGTCACTAGATCCATAAAATAGAAGATCACAAAGGTTGTACACCAAACAATCACTGGATTAGGAACATTGGGCCATAAATAGGTTTCTACACCTTTGAATTAATTTCAGCACACAGACACCAGGGAACAGCCTCTGAAATGTGGAAAGTGATCGTTCAATGCACAATCTATGCTTTCTGCCATTTTAATAACATATGCATTATATGCATTATAGACTATTCTGTTAAAAAAGGTCAGTTAATCCCCATGGTTTTAATAAGTGGCATGCCTTTATCCTGTACCTGGACGGCTGAACAAGCGCCGCTCATTGCTTTACTCTCCGCAAAGTGGCACATTTCACTATATGAGCCCCTCCCTTCTTCACATCCACAACATCCGGCTATCAAGAGTGAGGACGAGGTCAAGGTGGAGGGGTGATGAACAGCAGAATAGAGCACAGCAATGGCAAAAGATGTGACAGCCCATGAAGTGGGAGGGTCAAGAAATAGTGACATAGATGCAGATTAAGTGTTTGATGAAAAAAATAATGATAATTAAAAAGAAAAAGAGGGGAAGCAACAGGAAAACAGAGAGGAGATGAAGAGATCCATGAGGTTGACAGTGTGAGGAAAGCAAGACATGGAAATAAGAGAGACAGAAGAGAGAAGCATCAGAAATGTGTACAGGTAAAAAGCAGTGCATCACACAGAAAGAGAAACACATTTAGAGTTTACAGATAAAAAGTTGTTTTAATGTTTACATGGCATTACACAAAACGGAACAAAAACAGATGTTTTTGTTAAACAAAATAAAAGCCTTGGTTCTAGATTGAATAATAAACTTGTTTGTAAACAGGCTGGTTGATGGTGGGGTGGTTGGTTGCCCTCATGTCTGTGTTACTTTTTGGTTCTCCGGTTTAGTTATGTTCTATAGCTAGTCTTGGCAGAGTAAAATTTGTACTCTAACGCACTTCACATTGTCTTTAAGAATACATTATCATTTCTTTTTTCCCTCTCGCTATATCTTTCCCATCCCTGCTGAGATACAAGTGGACCTGCCTGAACTGCCCTGATGGTCTAGGTCCGATGAGAGCTAATGTAATGTCGAAATCACCAGTTCTTTGCTGATTAATTAAATTCTATTAAATTACATTTTATTTATAAAGCTCTTTTAACAATGGACATTGTCCCAAAGCAGCTTTACAGAAAATGTTTTTAAAAAACGTGGCAAGGAAAAACTCCCTAAGTAAGTAACATATGGACATATGCTATGCAGCTTTGTGACAATATGAATCAAAAATAATATAGCATTGATAAACAGCAGGTATTACTGTTATTTTTCTGCTAAAGATTTGAGGTTTTTAAACTTGTGTTAATCACAACATGATTGAATGATTTTACATATTCTGAGGCAATAACTGATACTGTACCAAAGCAAATTTCCTTATTAAGATCTTTCATTTTGACTGGGATGTCTTTTTGGGAAAGAATGAATATGAGGTGTTAAAAAAATAAATGCGATGTGTATGCTAGGGAACGATAACCATGACAACTGGGAATTTTAAACCACAAGTCACAATGGTGCCCACAGACACATGTTTAAAAGCCATGAGACATATATTTAGTCCTTTAGTATTCTTACTTCCATTATTTACTTATAAACTTACATAAATATGGTGCTATTAAAAGATACAGATAATAATATCTCTTTTAAATATTGAATACATTTGCTGTGCTTCTTTTCAACATGCCCATCTAATCTACTCCTTATGTACTAAGAAAAGGCATTACAGTTTAATTCCTAACTGATAATCTCGATCCAGGCCTGCTTAAAAGCCCACCTTGCTTTCTCGGCCAAGTACGGCGTAGCCCATGAACTGCTCTGCATCAGCGTCCAACTCATCTCCATCTTGCTGCCCATCTATAATGAACTCCTGACCCTCACACTCATCTTTTCCTCTCCGTACCACCTTCCTCACCACCTACACCAAGCAGTGAGTGTCCAAGATGACACAAAGGGAGCAAACAAAAGAGACAGATTAGATAAAATTAAACAATATGAAACAAGTAGAATAAAAGTAAAAGTAAAGTAAAAATGTTAGAAATTAAAAAAAAGAAACAGAACAGAAATGTGGACCAACCAATTATTAGACAAATGTTCCTCAGTCATCTCCAATGATTGTTCAGTTTTTATAATGTTACAACTGATGACTTAAGGGATTCATTTTCTTCAGCTTAATCCACAAGGGGTCATGGGTCAGCTGCTGCCTGCCCAGCAACTTTGGGTGCAAGGGCAGGAACATACCTAGATATGGTGTCAAATCCATCGTAGGACACATATAGACATAATCACACACGTTCACACCCCAAGGGCCACTTTAGAGACACAAATTAACCAAGCTGGCATGTCTTTGGAATGTACCTGCAAAATACCCGCACGAACTTGCAAATTCTACACATAAATTTCCCAGGGCACCCAACCTGGGGATTGATCTTTTCTCATAATCATGTGGTGTGTTACATGAAAAATCCTAATCTGTTAAAAATGTAGTTATACGAACCAAAAACAAAACAGTAAATTTTACATTTGTTTGATGCATGACTTACATCTTGTACTTTATTCATCAAGAGTGATGTTGTGCATGAAAAAAAACAACTATGCTAATGTGCATTTGTTGTGGATTTGGATCATGAACATGATATGGCAATGGGTGGAAATCATGTTGTCATGAGTGATGCCTGCCCCAAGACCAAAATTCTGTTATTTGTAACTAGTAATTACAAATATTTTAGACATCAAGAAGCTACATTTTGGACATAATTAGGTTCTCCCTTACTCACTAAAGAACAAAACAGTAAGAGTGAACAAAATCATTATTATTACAATAATCATTTTGCCACAGATTTCAAATGAATGCGGAAGGAACTGAAAAGCTGACCTTTTTGGTGACGATGTTGCCATGCTCATCAGTAAACTGCTCCTCACTTACTTGCTCTCCAGGAAGATCCACAGCTTCATCCCCCTATATAATATATGACAGCATAAATGCAATGCAAAAAGCTTTAAAAAATAAAAAAAGCATTGGGAAGCAGATCATAACAGAGAGAAATGCTAATGAATGTTTCAGTTTCAAAGCACGTGCATCTGCCAAATGGAATGCAGCCTTGCTTTAAAGGTAGCTTGGATAATGAATTGTAATTGTTATGTTATTTCAAGATGAATATAATATAATAACCATGCAACAGCCATAATATGCCTACAACTACAAACGCATCATAGTAAAACAGTGTACACTTGTTTTTGCTATTTTTAACTGCACACCATTATTGTTGAATGAAGCCACATATTCTTAGATTTAACCTAGCCATTAGATTTTTTATATAAACATTTCTATAATGTAAATGCTGGCAGATAAACCGAATGACCATGAACGTACAGATTTTCGATTTACTGGCTTATACTCTAAGACTGAAATATGTAATTTGAGTGTTGTGTATTTTATTAACTGAACTATAGCAGACTAAAAAGATCCTTCCATATATTTTCCCAAGCATAAATATTACCACAAAAAGATGACTTTTATTTCTAAACGTTCTTTTTCACTTGGATAGTCTGGAAAGCTCAGTTGGAGGAGTGTGCTGATGAAAACATTCAGGAGCTTCAGTAACTAGGGTTTTATCCTATTCAACAAAGAACATCTGTGCAGCCAACAATCTCAAAGCGATGACGGCGTATGATATGAAGCATACATTGGTGCGATCTTCATCATACTACAGCCGCCACATACTACACTCACCGGCCATTGTATTAGATACACCTTGCTAGTATAAGTTTGAACCCACTTTTGCCTTTAGAAAGTGAAAGTGAAACATTTTGCCACTATGTTTTGCACACAGCGGAATTGGTCCTCTGCATTTAACCCATCCGTGCAGTCAAACACACGTGCCCAGAGCAGTGAGGAGCCAGCACAGCACCCAGGGAGCAACAGGGGGTTAGGTGCCTTGCCCAAGGGCACTTCAGTCATGACTTGTCGATCAAACCAGGGACCTTCCGGCCGCAAGGCTGGTTCCTTAACCACAAGCCTATGACTGCCCCAATGAACCAACTATTAATGAACCAACTAGAATATTCAGACATCAAAATACTTGTATTACAAAATCCAATCTACAGGTAACAAAAAGCATCATGCAGAGACATTACATTGTGTATTTTAACAATATTTTTGAGATGAAAGATGACCATGGCAAATTTCCTTCGAGTGCTTTAAAAGAAAGATGAAGGTCTCTTAGAGCTGCAGGTGTAATTGAAAGGCCATGCAGAGTTCTTTCTCTGTGTGAAGTCATGACTGAAGTGTTATTTTTATACATTTAATGTCATTTCAATACATCTATCATACATATTTTTGGGAGGAAAAAGAAGCACCTAGAAGGAACCCACATGGAACCACAACATTTTGTAATCTCGAAAAAGGATTACTATGTCAGAAGCTGCACTAAGGTTGACACGAGCAATGACAGACTGTCTATATGATGTGAATATATGATTTATCGACATGGTCAACGACCAAACCTTTAGATTTGCCTCCAGTTGTTATTAGTTTTACTGACACTGACAAGAACTATGGAATCACCACTTTTGGAGGTTTGGATTGTTTATTGACATTTTATTAAGAAAGGCTTTAAGAAAACAATAAAATATATAATTGATGTCCGTCACAATTGTGTTTTTAAATAAAGTAGAGGTAAAAAAAAATAATAGAGGACAATATTATGGAATCACTGCATTGGGTTAAATGTGCTAATTTAGTCTTCAGTTAAGAAAAAGTGCTCACAGCTTGGAGAGCTGTTGCACAAAGTGGTTATAAAGCCACTGTTATAAAAGCCAGAGGTGGTGCAACAAAGTACAAACCTGATTCCAAAAAAGTTTGGACAAAGTATGAACTGTAAATAAAATACTGAATATTGTATTCACAATGAAACAGAGACAACATATCAAATGTCAAATGTCAGACATTTTGAAATTTCATGCCAAATATTGGCTCATTTAAAATATATTGGCTTTGGACATGTGATATGTTGTCTATGTTCTATTGTAAATACAGTATCAGTTTTTGAGATTTGTAAATAGCATTACAGTTTTATTTACAGTTTGTAATTTGTCCCAGATTTTTTGGGAATCGGGTTTGTACTAATGCGGCAGTGATTCTCATGATTCCATATTTTCTTCAGGATTTAGTGATTCTATGAATTTGACTATTTATATAATTTCTAAATTATGTTTTTTTATGTTGTTTTCTTTGATTTATTGTTCAATGCCAGAAGGTTGGAATTCTGAAACAAAATTGCCGCATCTCTGTCATTAAATTTCTTTTGTACAATATTAAACAACTGAATGATCTTCCTTTAAGAGTTGTGATTCCATAATATTTGCCAGAGGTTGTATAATTCAAAACATGTTGCCTGAATAGATCAGTGGGATAGATCAAGCTGCAGGAAAAAGCCAGGAGCATTAACACATGGGACTTAATCCCTTGTAATCGCATCTATTCAACTCTATTTACTTCTGGATGTTTATAAGCAACCCAGTGCCATCCACAATTCCAGAGTGCCCCTTTAGACATGAAGATACACACACTCTACTTGTTTTGGCCACACTCATCTTTCCACACCTCATTTGTCTTGTTTTTTATTTTCCTGTCTCCTTTTTAAGGAGCTGAACGTCTCTTTGTCAGTTCATTTATCATGGCAGAAGAGCCGATTGTGTGGTCCTTAGTTATCACATTACCAAGAGTGTTACATGCACACCTTCAACTTGATCAAGGTTCAGTGTGTGATACAACTGGTATTTAAAATGATGTTATCTCAAAAGAAAACGAAAAGCAAATATGAAAGCAATGGTTTAAGTAATTAGTAGGTAAAAATAATTAAATTAAATTAAAATTAAATATACTGAACAATGTTATATTTTATTCTGTTAGAATTGTACTGGCTGTCATAATGCTAGGATTTGTTTGTGGTCCTGGGATTAATATCTGTGTTCACCCCATGTCTGCGTAGTTTCCTCCAGGTGCTCCAGTTTCCTCCCACAGTCCAAAAACATAATGGTAAATAACATTCATGGTGAACGTGCCAATTGAGTAAGGCTCCATGGTCAATAGATTGGGCTGCCCACTGCTCCGGGCTTGTGTGCTTCCTGCACATGGGGCAAATGAGGAGAAAGAAGTTCCCTATTAATAAAGAATAAAGAATCATATCATATCCTATACTTTATTCATGCTACATAGCAAACATCATTGTCACTTAACACAATCCAGTGCTTCATCAAGAAACCTGAAACTGAATTCCAACAAGTTACCTGTGGCAAAAGTAAATTGTGAGGGAATGGAACATTGTACTGTCTGAGCAGATCAATCCAAATTACAACTCATTTTTTTCACTCTGGATGGTAGATTTTAAGTTTCAAAACATAATAAAACTTTCTTAGATGGGATGAGTGATTTGCATATATGTAAATTATTGAGAGGCTTAAATTTGTATTTTAAAGACATACTCTATTCGTTAAAAAATAATTCATGTAGCGCGAGAAGCCTCAGTATATACAAGTTACAACACTGGCTATGTAGATAGAAAATATATATTTTTTAAATGGCCTGCCTGCATTCCAGAGCTGTCCGAAAATGAATATCATTATACAGGGGTTAGATAAAGTTCATTAATTGCACATTGCACCAGTAAGAGCAGGGGGTGAAGGTTCAATTAGCAGGGTAAGAGCACAGTTTTGTTTAAAATATTGCAATGCACACAACATTATGGGTGACATACCAGAGTTTAAAAGAGGAAAAAGTGTAAAACCAGATGTTTTAGTTTCATTGACTAACCTCTGTACTTCATGTTTTAGATAGAATACAGAGACACAAGATAAATCTTATGGGTCACAAATTGAGTATTCATTCATTCACTCTTTCATTCATTGTCTATACTCACTTAATCCTAGTTTCAGGGTCACGAGGAAGCCAGTGTCCACCCGGCAACTCCGGGCAGGAACAATGCTAGACAGGGCACCAATCCATCATAGAGCACACACAATCACACACTCACAGGAAATTATGAGACACCAATCAACCTATCATGCATGTCTTTGGAATGAGGGAAAATACCGGAGCACCCAGAGAAAACCCACATAACATGGGGAGAACTGCAAATTCCACACAGATATTTTTTTCTGAGTCAACCTACCCGGGGTTTGAACCCGGGATCTTCTTGCTGTGAGGCCTCAGATCTATGCACTGTGCCACCATGCCACCTCAAATTTAAAAAAAGAAGGACAAACAGCTCTGAAACTAAAACAAATAAAAATAGTAGAATATGTAGTAAACCAGCCATTAGAGAGCACAAGACAGTGTATTTCTAGTGCCGGTCCCAAGCCCGGATAAATGGTGAAGGTTGCGTCAGGAAGGGCATTCGACGTAAAACATTTTCCAAAAATTAAAATGCGTGTTACTGATTGTTACTTCATACCGGATCGGTCGCAGCCTGGATTAACAACAACCGCCACCAGTACTGGCGGCAAGCAGGGTACTGGCGGAAATTGGGCTACTGTTTGCCGAAGACAACGAGGAGGGAAGCGTGTGAAGAGACAGAGAGAAAACAGGCAATGTAGACGTGCAGCGTGTCTTTCGGCGTGCAGCGTGTCTTTTGGCGCCACAGCGTGTCGCCGAAAGAAGAAGAAGAAGGAAAATGTAGTACAGTATGCAATGTACCCTTGCAGTGTACAGTGAGGTTTATGTATGAATTACCATAACCTGTAAATAATCAAATATAGTATAGTAACTCAAAATAGTACATACGTAAAAACAGTAGTACTTGTGTAAGGATTTGTCATTACTTTGAGGTTAGCGGATGTGTAGTCTGTGGGAAAATCCAACTGAGCATTCCAGTCTCTTGTCATCTGTTACATCACTCATGAGTCAAACCCCTGACACTAATGCTCTGAATTTTTCCATCACTACAGACTAATGCACCTTTCATTCATGCACAATTAATCCTGAAATTTTCCCAAATTTACCCAGAGGAGCTCTATCTGTGAATGTCCCAGATCTTATCCTTTTAGCACCATAGTCAGTGTTCTGGGTAACGTATCAGCCTGCACATTTGTAAACACTTAGGTAAATGTAACAGAAAAATCACTGTGGGCGTGGTAAAGGTGTATATTTTATGTATATACATGTATATTTCATTTGAATTTAATTTTATTTATAAATAGCGCTTTAAAATTGAACACTGTCACAAAGAATCATGAAGTTTATATAAATTATATTTTATCACTTTTTATCCCTAATGAGCAAGACAGATGGTGGCATATACAATGGAATTACATGGTTGTTTTCTAATAAAACCAGAATCTAAAATAAGGTTTCATAAATAACTCCTATCATAAATTACTATATATATAATTACATAATTTAATATAATATAACTGGAATAATATTGCCAGTAAAATCCATGGTGAATATTGCCATTCCGTCATGAGAGATACTTTGTGCTGTGTGTCATTTATTCTTGTAACCTGATCAAATCTACTATGTTATGGCAACAGTCTGTGTGAAAGCATGAGAAAACAGATAGACCACACACACTCTCTTTGTTCATTATTATAAGTTTACTGTGATTTAGTCTGCATGTAGAAGCCCACACTGATCGATATCTGAAACACAGGTGTCTATGTTTAATAACAACAATGCTAACTGACCAGTCATACATGAGAAAAAAAAAGTTATGTACAGTATATTTCTTTCCTCTCTTTATAAAGTAGACATGTAAAAGTACATGTAATCTTATTGCTGATTCATCATTATGGTTGAGTGGGTCACCTCACTCATGGTTGCAAACAAAACAAAACAACACTCTTCTGTTTTGTATCATGCTACATGTACTGTATGCACCTCTTAGAAGCCTAAGAAAATGCCCGCATGGAACATCCCAGGAATGATTGTTAAATGTATGAAAGGGCAACTCTGTAAAATCACTAGAATGATATTGCAATCCTTTCACGGTGTATATGTGTAGCATGAACTATCCAATCATACATTATGGTATCACACACACTCAGAAACACACATTCACACACACACATTTTCACATAATAATGCTATCAATTAATCCTAACTTTACAAACAGGAACAGGAAAAATACTGCTTTTAATTTTTTGTCATGTTGAAACTAAAAGGCAGGACACACCACTGGAATTGGCCAACTCCAAAACAAATGCACTCATACACACCCGTGCACACACACTTACACACTACTTCCATTGCTTTTACATGTAGGTAGGTATTTAGTATCTTTTTATAGTTGGTGTAGTAATCAGAATAATGTTGACAGGTTTATGTCAGTGTGACTAGACATTTGTTGGATTCCAGGCATAGGCAAGTCTTTGCCTTTACCCACAGTCCTTGTATAATGCTCTTTCATTCATAAATCTCAAAAGGCCAGCTTAGACCTTAGACACATGGAAACGGTTTGCTTACCCAGACTTCACACAGCCCTATTCTCTTTTATTGCAGAGAGGAATACTGGCCAGAAACCAGCTGATAAGAAAGGAAATAATAGAGGAGTAGAGAAAGAAACACAAAGTGAAAAAGAGAGATGCAGAGAGAGAGGAAGAGAGAGAGAGAGAGAGAGAGAGAGAGAAAGACAGACAGCATTTCAGACATGTTTCAGACATGTGGTGCCCATTACGTCAAATGATTTTTCAGAATTCACATTAGTCACAGAGAACAATTCTCTCTCTCTCTCTCTCTCTCTTTCTCTTTATCCCTCTCTCTCCCCTGAGCCTTGGTAATGTATCTGTATTCTGATGTGTATCTGTGCTCTCTGTAGTGAAGATAGGTCTGGTTAGAGACTTTTGAACAATGTTGAACAATGCTCATCTACATTATCCCGAACAAGCTTTAATCATGTCCTCTTTAAATGTCTCCCTGAACACAACCAAGCAGAGCAAAAAGAATAAAAGTGCTGCATTGATCTAAGACATAAAGTACACACCCAAAGATAACAAAATGTACCTTAGAATACAAATGCTTATTACTGGGGTGGTAGTATATAACCATATAACTTCTTTAAAGTTTAAACCTCTGTCAATTGTGTCATTTGATGCTCAAGAAAGCGTGAGTGATATATATTGTGTTTTTTTTTTTCAGAGGGCTGCATTGATATTTACCAGTTTGTGATTGCTTTTTGTAGAATGGCACATATCAACACCTATACAATCATCAGGTGACTACAGACAAATGTGCAAGTTTATTTGTCATTTTTAGTGAGAAAATCTGCGCATTCCGCGAAGTGGACTATCGTGCAACATGGGACAGTAGACATACTTTGTACCTTTAGTTATGTACGTATAGATAACTATTGTACTTATAAGGGTGTATTTAAATTGTTTGTACTTTGAGGGACAAAAATTGTCTTAGATGTTTTAGACTTACTGTAAGTACAATACGTTTTGCTCATAATTTTATTTTTCATGAATTCTGCATTAATGGGTTTTATATAAGTTCAAAATTTAACATATACTGTATGTAAGACCAATTTTCTGATAAATAAAAAACACAAGGGCAATCAAAGTCTCCTAACATATTATTCATGTTTTCTTATGTAGAAATACTATACATCCATTATATCTGATGGCTTATTGTTTTGCAGCATGTCTTTGATTTTGATTGATTCTTCTTCTTTTCTCAGCCTCTAAGCCTAGCTTCAACAACTCTCTTCAAAATCTTTATTGTGTGACTCATTAATTTTATGCCCCTGTAATTGCTACAAGTCTGCACATCACCCTTGTTCTTATAAATCGGTAGAAGTACACTTTTCCTCCATTCCTCAGGCATCAATTCACTCTCAAAAAATCATTAAATAATCTAGTCAAAAACGACACTCCCATCTCTCGTATACATTTCCATACCTCTACCGGTATATCATCAAGTCTGACTGGTTCATTCTTTTTAAAGCCTCTTAGGACAGCATTTGTATCAATTTTAGATTCTGTAGGACTTCACCAGAATATTACAAGACCAACCCATAAAGGTGTCACACATTAGATTTAATATTATCATTTGGACTAGATTTAGATTAGATTTAACTGTAATTGGATCACCGTCCGACACTAAACAACTCGAT
>JAOUQT010305808.1:8412-26628 GCA_025769995.1 Xyliphius kryptos | reverse complement strand
TTGTGATATTTGGAGTAAAACTGTGCTCTTATCCTGCTAACTGAACCTTCACACTCTGCTCTTACTGCTGCAATGTGCAATAATGAATACTGGTCACCAGGTGGCTCCAATTTAGCCATGAAACCCCCTACACTAAATGACGCAACAGTGACCTCTACAGTGCAGTGACAGCCGAGTTGAAGCTTAACTGACCCAAGAGGAAAACAGGTGCGAGAGACAGAAGCCAGGGGACATGGTGAAAGAGAGAGAGAGCACTGGAAAGGAGGGAGGGAGCGAGAGACAGGTCTTACAGAGCAGCAGCTCCAGAGATAATCTCGATCAGCTCCTTGGTGATCACAGCCTGGCGAGTGCGGTTGAAGGTCAGCGTCAGCTTGTCAATCATCTCAGCTGTAGGGGAGGGAAAGAAAGTGCATCGGTGAGATGGAACTCCAAAGTTTAGATTCACTCCAGAGATGAGAGAGGAAGACGAGCAGGGTGAGGAAGGGCAGTGAACTCACAGGCGTTCTTGCTGGCGCTGTCCATGGCGGTCATCCTGGCGCTCTGCTCGCTGGTGGTGGACTCCTTTAGACCAAAGTAGATGATGTTGACGAGCGCAAACTCCTGATAGTTCCTCAGCACATCAGCATCGATGTCATCATAGATACCCATGTTCTCTGCGAAGAGAACCTACCAATTATTAGTCTCTCTATAAAGACCAAACATGATTTACAAAGATGTAAATGAGAAACACGAAGCAGATTATTCCACCGGCTGCATTATAAACAGAGTGCACTTAAGCAATAAGACAGTAGAGGGCAGCATTGTTGTACATAAAACACAATAACACAACCTCAAAAAAAAAAGAAAAAAAAAAAAAAGAAACGCGTTTATTGAAAACAAAATTAATAATTTGGTTCGTTTTTTATGAGTGAACGCTGATCACGGAGTAACAGGATTCCGGTTTCCCGCACAATCAAAAAAGGCCATCTAGTGGCCAAATGACAGAACACAGTTTCGGGAATTGGCTCATTATTTGATTAAATGTTTATTTTATTATTTTAATTATTCTAGAATTAATAAATCGAATTTAGGGCGATGGCTTAGTGGTTAGCATGTTCGCCTTCCAATCTGAGTTTAAATGTTCTCCCTGTGTCTGTGTGGGCTTCCTCCCACTGTCCCAAAACATGAATTTAAGGTAAATTGACTGCGCAAAATTGCCTCGTACTTAGTGGTTAGCACGTTCTCCTCTCAGCGCTGGGGATTCCCGGTTCGAATCCCGATCTGGTGGAGTTTCCATGTCCTCCCCGTGTCCCACAGTCCAAAAACATGGATTCCAGGTAAATTGAATGCTCTAAATTGCCCTGTATAGTGTGTTTGTGTGAGTGAGTGTGTGCCCAGTGATATGTGGCACCCTGTCCTGGGTGTATCTGCCCAGCGCCCGAGAAGTTCTCCCCTGGATGGGCATGGGGAACCCCACCGCGACCCCCATTAAGAAATAAGCGGAAGATAATGGATGAATAAATTAATATACGTTAATGATATGTGTTGTTACACATTTTTTGTATTATCAAATTTATTTACCATAATCACGTCTGATTTATATCTTTAGGTGTCTGATTTATTTCATACCCAGTAAATAATTTCACACGCTGTTTATGTAGCTGGTGTAAATATGTCCCCCATCCACCTTGCTCTTTAAGTAGTGTGAAGTTATGACTCTAATGCAACACATCCTGTCAGAGGGGTTATGGATGGATGGAGAATTGGGGAGCAGTCGCTGTGATCTAGAACCGAGGATGAGTATTTATCGTTCCCGATCCCTTCGACAATTTCATCAAAAGCCCATCGGGTTCCTCTGTCCCCAGCCACCGCTATCAACACCATAAATCACCTGTGTGTATGTGTTGAGGGGGGGTGGGGGGTGGTACCTGAGTACCGGTCAGCCTGAGAGACAGATGGGAGAAAAGAGCAGGGGGTCAACGCTAATCCATTCCAACGTGGCAGTTCATCAGAGGCTCGGCGCTACAGAGGAACTACTGTTCTCTAAATTGTTCAGCCATTTCATTACGGCTCGAGGAAACTCAAAAAAGACGTATGGACTTCTTGCGGAAGGGACTTGTAAAGAATGTAAAACGTTTCAGTGACACAGGGTGATTTATCTGACTTGCTTGTCTTCTTCTTCTTATCTTAGCTCTCTGTTGTTTGATGTTGTTTAGGAGGAACTTCTTTTAAAGTTTGGTATATTTAATAGATATCCATCCATTAACTTTCGCTTAGTCCTCTACTAGGGTCGCAGTGGGGTTCCCCATACCCATCCAGTGGAGAACATCTTAGGCTCTGGGTTGCCAATCCATCGCTGGGCATACATACTCACTTACACATACAGACGGGGTAATTTAGAGCATTCAATTTACCTAGAATCCATGTTTTTGGACAGTGGGAAGAAAGCCGAAAAAAACCTTAGCAGACACGGGGAGGACATGGAAACTCCGCCCAGATTGGGATTCGAACCGGGAATCTCCAGCGCTGAGAGGCGAACGTCCTAACCACTAAGCCACCGTGCCGCCATTTTTAATAGCTATCTGACTGATATTTTAAACTTATTAATGACTATTACTGTACTGTGTTTGGACACGCCCCCTTTCTTGCTCCACTGTATTTCCTCCACTTACCATATAGATGGATTTTGTAGTTTTACAATTACAATCTGTAGTCCATCTGTTTTCTTGTCAGGAGCATCAGGGGTACTATTGGGGTCCTGGTCATTAGAACAAAGAAAAAGGGGACGTACACAGTATTTAGTGTAGAACACAAACATATACTTTAAACATAATGGAATATGTGCATCATTGGGCAGCATGGTGGCGTAGTGGTCAGCACGTCCGCCTCTTCGAATCTCGATTTTTCTCGATTTTTCATGTCCGCGTGGGTTTTCTCCGAGTTCTCAGGTTTTCTCCCACAGTCCAAAAACATGGATTCAAGGTAAAATAGCTGGTCTAAATTGCCCCAGTGTGTCTGTGTGAGTCCTGTCCTGGGCATTTCTGTCCAAAACTTTCTCCCCTGGATGGCCATGGGGAGACCACCTGCAACCCTAATCCCTTAGGATTAAGATTAAAATAATGAATGGCTAAATGTGCATGTTCTCCACTTTGGCGACCCCTAATGAACAGTTAAAAGAAAAAAATATTCTGTATATATCCATCCATTATCCGCTTCCGACGAGGGTCACGGTGTGGTTCCACATGCCCATCCAGGGGGGAAAAATATCTCGGGCGCTGGGCAGATACATCCAGGACAGAGCGGCAATCCATCGCTGGGCACACACACACTCACTCACACATCCACACACACATAGACACACTATACAGGGCATTTAATTTACCTGGAATCCATGTTTTTGGACTGTTGGAGGAAACCGGAGAACCCAGAGGAAACCCATGAGGACACAGGGAGGACATGGAAACTCCACGCAGATCGGGATTCGAACCGGGAACCCCCAGCGCTGAGAGGCAAACATGCTAACCACTAAGCCTCCATGCCGCCCATTCTTTCGCAGTTGATTAAAAAATAATGCAGCCGTGCAGCCTTTTGTAATGCCATGAAAGTTAAGAATAGACTGGTGATCGTGAACAAACCGAGGTACTTGTAGATGAGCGAGCGAGCGAGTGAGAGGGAAGGTAAATGCACAGCAGTAAACAGAGAGGGAGTGCAACATGTTGTGAAGTAGGTTGGAAGATGAGCAGGGGAGGTACAGGAGATCACGCTGGTGATGAGAGCGTGCAGGCCTGGAGGTCCGAAGCCCATTGACCGCCCGCAAGTGTGATTAAAGTGGGGCAGCAGTAATTCCTTCATAGCTCTCACACAGATGAAGTCAGCATGAAAACACGAGTCCATTCTCATCACTTCCCAAACATCGATACTGCTGTTCATGGATTGACGTCCTCCTGTTTCTCACACAGACTCCTTTCAGAGCCAATAATCAGAACCCTGAGATCGCTGAGTTAAGCTTTTAAAGCCTGGGCCGCAATCCGTAGTGAAAAAATATTAACAAATCATGTTAAAGATGGGAGGACCTTTCCACAAGTTTGTAAATCAAGACTAATTTTATTAACGCTTATAAAGCAAACAGTAATCGTTCATAGGGTTTTTATTATTTTAATGTCTTACAGAATAAAATGGGCTAAACATTTGAAATACATGCCGTGCATTTAAAATAACTTTACTGCTTTTATTTTAAAGGTAGCTTTTTTTTCTTTGTTGGCCAGAGGACCAGCATAAAATGCTAGATCTGTCTTATACTACATTGGAAACTTTGTCAGCAGTTTGGGGAAGGCCCAAACAAGTGCACAAAACTTGGAAAAAGTTTGGAGGAACTGCTGCGCCCTGCACAAAGTCTTAACTTTAAGACCAATATTATCAGGATTAAACGGGTGGGACCATGCAGGGCAGATTGATTCCGGCGCTGGGCGCACACACACACACACACACACACACTATATATATATATAGGGGCAATTTAGAGCAGTCAAATCAACTTGAATCCATGTTTTGGATTTATTATCTTCCGCTTAAAACTCCATGAGGGTCGTAGGGCGTTCCACATGCCCATCCAGGAGCCGCGCAAACACACCAAGGACAGGGCGACAATTTATTTCTACACACACACACACACTATATATAGGGGCAATTTAGAGCAGTCACATCAACTTGAATCTATGTTTGTATGTCTGCTTAATTCTTCAAAAGGGTCGTGGGGGGCTTTCCATGCCCATCCAGGGGAGAATGTCTCAGGCGCTGGGCAAACACACCAAGGACAGGGCGCCAATCTATCTCTGGGCACACAAACACTCTCTCACACACACACCCACTATATAGGGGCAATTTAGAGCAGTCAAATCAACTTAAATCCATGTTTGTGTATTCATTCATTCATTCATTATTTTTCACTTAATCCTCCACGGGGGGTCGTGGGGGGATCTCCATGTCCATCCAGGGGAGAATGTCTCAGGCGCCGGACAAACACACCAAGGACAGGGAAACAATCTATCTCTGGGCACACAATCACATACACACACACTCAAACGCACACACACAGACTATAGGGGCAATTTAAAGCAGCAAATTTACCTTGAATCCATGTTTTTGGACTGTGGGAAGAAAACGGAGAACCTGGAGAAAACCCACATGGACACGGTGAGAAAATGGAAACTCCACCAAGATTGGGATTCGAACCTGAACATGCTAACCACTACGCCACCATGCCACCCCAAGATTCCACGTATAGTTCCTAAAAATATTAGGTCTTCCTGGAATTGTCTCATCTCATCATCTTCTGCTTAATCTTCTACTAGTGAAGCGGGATGGTTCCCCATGCCCATCCAGAGGAAAACGTTCACATCCAGGACTGTGTGCCAATCCATCGTTGGGCACATACTCAATCACACAGAAATACACACTATATAGGGGCAATTAAGAAAAGCAGATCCATGTATTTGGACTGTGGGAAGAAACTGGAGAACCAAAAGAAAACCCACGAGGACACGGGGAGAAGATGGAAACTCCACCCAGATTGGGATTTAAATTTGGATCCAAAAGCGCAGAGAGGTGGTCGTGCTAATTACCACGCCACCGTGATTTCCCAAGTTCCCTCGTACAGTATGTACTCAAAATATTAGGTTTTAGACATCAAATGTAGGCAATTTTTGAGTTTCAGTCCATATTTCTGCATTTGAAAGTCCAACGTGCTCATACAGGTGTGATGCTCCAGTGTCGCTTCTGTTTTAGCCGTCTTCCTGTCCCTGTGTTAAATTAGCTCACATTACAAAAACCTGCAGTCTGCTGGTTAACTGCACGGGTAAAGCACGAGTGGCGACAGCGTTGGGTCTTTGGCGTCCCGTCGTTGTTTGCGTGGGAACTTAAATTGGTGTTAAGCGTTTGGTGGCTGCTGGGAATCGGTTGGTAGCCTGTGGCTAACACAACCAGATGTACAGCAGATGAACTGGCGTCTGGGTTATCCTTGCTATCCCTGCTGGGCAAGCCAATTCCTGTACACCACTTAGTGCACAGTGGCAGGGTTTTTCCTTCTGGTCTGTCTCAAACTCTCTCCGTCTCGGTGACTCGCTTTATCTTCACATCAATCTTTATGATGGCTGCTGCACCTACCACTTAGTGCTCCTGTAAAATGCCCTTTATGTGCTCCATCTCTCTCATTCTCCTGCACTCTCAGGTGCGCTAGATCACTAACCTGGTGCATCTTCAAAGCCTTTTTGAACTCGAATCAATTTACTGCTTTACGTTACGTGTTTATTTTGCTATAAGTAGTGCTATTGTTTTGAGGGAAGCTTAAATACATTTGTCAAGACGAGATGAATTGATTTATAAAATTTGAAGAACAATTTCCTTAATGTATGGCCCTAAAAACCACAAAAAAAAGAATTGCAACAAATGATGCTAAGTCAATTTTGAAAGATTTGGGGGAAAAAAGACACAATTCATTTTTTTAATAATTAGTATATAATCATACCTGATTGGTAGGCTGTTGTAACATTCCATATGACTGTAAGATGCTGCCTTTTATTTATTTATTTAATTAAATTTTTTTTTTTATTATTATTTTTTATTGTTAAGTATATATTTTTTTTGTGTCAATACTTTACAGGTGGTGGTTAGGATCCTGGTAGTTGGAAATCAGGTTGTTTAAACCCAGGACTGATGTAAAGCTAATAAAGCTGTTTCCATTGCAGAGCTTTGAATTATTATTAAGCACAAGATAATATCTCAAATTTACTAAAATAATTAATAAAAGTACTTCTGATGGGGAAAGGCCGCAATGACAAGCAATGGTTCCAGACTGAGTTTGTCAATGACAGGGACTTAAATCTACAATAATTAGGGGGAGGCCTGATGGGGAACGAAGAAATTCATTAATAACAATAAATGTTATTGATTCATCCAACTGAATATTAGAGCAGTAGCATAGTGGTCTTCCCCCTCACAGCAAGAAGAATTTTATTGCAGTTTTATTTTTTTAAAGCAGGACTTCTCGGTTAGGGAGTGGTAGCTTAGTGGTTAGGCAGTTGGACAATCAATCAGAAGGTTGTGGGTTCAAAGTCCAATGAAGTTACCAATGTGGGTCCTTGAGCAAGACCCTTAACCCTCCAGGGTGCTGTATCAACCCTGTGTTACCTGTAAGTTGCTTTGGGTTAAAGCGTCAGCTAAATAACCAAATTTGAGATATTATCTTGTGCTGAATAATAATTGGAAGCTCTGCAATGGAAACAGCTCTATTAGCTTTACATCAGTCCTGGGTTTAAACAACCTGACTTCCAACTACCTGGTTCCTAACCACCACCTTCAAATGAGTTTATGGTGCAAGTTTACCATGAGTTGAACTTCTCTGGCTCCACTGAAGGACCTCAGACCTGTATTTGACCCCTCCTTTAATCTTTCTTCTTGATCTCAGGTCACCTCGTCTGAGTGATAACGTTTTCAGTTCCTTTCACCCTCCAGCAACTGCCTTTGATCCTCTGTGTGGGCAATAGAGCCAAAATATACCACTTAACACTTTTCCCAATATAGAAAAATAAGAGTTGGGTTGGAGAGTGCAGAAAAGTATAGCATGTCCAACTTCAAAAGAACTTGACTGTATGACTTATTGACTTTATGATCATAAATTTAAATATATTAGTGTAATTAGCAGCGGATCGGAATGATTTAATAGAAATTTCCAATCCCACGGCCTTCTTTTCTAATCTACTGTATGTGGACTATATGTGGACGGGATAAGCAAAAATATTGTCGCGTAAATGGTTTTATTATTCAGCCAACAGTGGAAATCTTTAAAATTAAACTTCCTCAAACTTCAAACATTTAGTTTAGAAAGTAAACGCATCACATTTAAATATCTCATCTCATCTCATTAACTTAATCCTATACTAGGAACTAGTCACATGGTGGGGGGGGGGTTCCCTATGCCCATCAAGGGGAGAACGTTTTAAGCGCTGGGCAGATACACCCAGAACAGAGCACCAATCCATACAGGGACCACACAGCTGGTGGAGACCACCATTTTTGCTGAGGTGGGTAGAGGGGTGGGTGAGTGGGATTGGAGGTTGGGTGGGTGGTGGAAAGGATCGGGGAGAATGGGTGGGTGCTTATGGGTTCATTCACATCATTTTTCTAAAGACAGGACCTGAAAACAAGAGCGTATGCTTATTCTACTTTAAATCTGAACATGACGGACAGTTTTTAGAGGTTATTATAATGGAAGGATGTTTCAATAAGAACAAACAAAACATCTGTTTATTCATTCATTCATTCATTATCTTCCGCTTACCCTCTATGAGGGTCATGATGGGGTTTCCTATGCCCATCCAGATGAAAACTTCTCAGGCGCTGAGCTGATACACCCAGGACCGGGCACCAATCTATTGCTGGGCACACACACACACACACACACACACACATATATATATATACTGTATATATGGGCAATTTGGAGCAGGCAATTCATCTTGAATACATGTTCTTGGACTGTGTAAGGAAACTGGAGAACCAGTAGAAAGCCCACATGGACACACAAGGAGCGTTACAGCGTTAGCTTAATTTAGCTGTTTTAGCTGCTTTACTGACATTCCCACTCGACGGCGTCTTTAAACTTTAGCATTACTTGCCTGTTTGTTTAACTGCGATCTCTTCAGCCTTTACTGTTTGCTTCCGTTTAGGAGGCATAATGCCGCGGCTGCGTAGGGGCTGTTGTTAACTACCAGACACAGTGGGTGATTTTGTCCTCCACTCTACCCGCGCGCCAATCGCTATTGAGATTACATGCCAAGAGCCCCGCGTCATTCCCTCCACTCTACCCGCATGCAATCACCATTAAATGACACGCCAAGAGCCCCACTTCATTTTCTCCACTCTACCCGCACGCTAATCGCTATTGAGATGACACACCACGAGCCCCACATTATTCCCTACACTCTACCTGCCTGCCAATCGCTATTGAGATCACACGCCAAGAGCCCTGCGTCATTCCCACCACTTTACCCGCACGCCAATCTCTATTGAGATGACACACCAAGAGCTCCGTGTCATTCCCTCCACTTTACCCGAGCGTTAATCGCTATTGAAATGACACGCCAAGAGCCCCGCGTCATTCCCACCACTTTACTCGCGTGCAAATCACTATTGAGATGGAATGCCAAGAGCCCCTCATCATTCCCTCCACTCTACCCGCACGCCAATTGCTATTGAGATGACACGCCAAGAGCCCCGCGTCATTCCCTCCACTCTACCCGCGCGCAAAACGCTATTGAGATGGCACGCCAAGAGCTCCGTGTCATTCCCTCCACTCTACCCGCGCGCCAATCGCTATTGAGATGACACGCCAAGAGCCCCGCGTCTTTCCCACCACTGAACCCGTTTTGCCCAATTGCCATTAAGATGACACACACCAAGCACCTTATATTGTGGATATCAAGGTGTAACGCTTAAACACAATAAAGGCTGTTGATTGGTTTGAAAAGCAGTTTCCTTTAGGTTGCTGCTAAAAAAAACGGTTTAACTCGCAAAAACACAACATGTCACTGAGGAATTCCACAGAAGACCTACTGCACATGAGCACATGCGACAATTTTCCTATATGCTGCTGATTACGTGGTAGAGTTCTGATTGTTATTTCATGTAGCTGTTTTTTTGGGGGGTTTTTGGGTTTTTTTGCGTCATCACCGATAACACTGAGAGGATATCGGGAAACAAGCTCACAGACAGCTCGTCCGAAGCACCATTATTCATCCCTGCTATCTTCATACCGAGGTCTAAAAGCTACCCAATTCCATTATTTTCTTTGAAGTAAAGCAGGTTCACATAATTGTCGTAAACACCCCCCCCCCCCAACACACACACACACTCACACACTCAATCTATTCTGACTGAGTAGACAAAGGCCTTAAGGTGTCTTGTGAATACCATGTAATTAGGCAATGCTTTTTTTTCCTTTTTGCATTTCAATGGGTATTTAAGTCATGAAAAGAGCCTTTTGTTTGAGATCGCACATTTGTCCAGCTCACCCGACACCAGATTGGGCCGCCGTGTAACAGGAGGGCTCGCAGTAGCAAGGTGAATTGATAGGAAGCGATCCTTACACACACTCTCTGGACATATTAATCACCAAGTCCCGGGTTCCAGCATCTCCGTTTGCAGAATGCTGCTGAACAGGTTCTCCTGACCTCTGCCATGATAACCCATGGTTTCAGATGCAGTTAAGTTGCAGGGAACTTGGTCTTGTCTGTTTTGCGCATGAATGAATTTTACAGTTTTTGCAGTAACAAGTAACACAATGTGATAAATTGTCCCTCAGCAGCTGCAGTCTGACTGACGTTTTTGCCTCTCCGTACGCTCTGCTTTTAGCTCATCCAGCTGAGTAAAGTGCACGCCAGAACACATCCACTTGCCAGTTTGGTTCCCAAGGCAATTAACCAATCAGGCTTTTTCCTGGGGCTAAAAGGCGGCTCGGGCAAATCAGCCTCACCCGGCGAGAAGCCCTCTAATGGGAGAGCGGGAGGAAGCGTTTAACTGCACGCTGGACATCTTTATGATGCTCGACTGTTTGAACTTAAAAAAACTTTACCTGATGAGGTAAGTGCGAGAACAACTGTGGTATTAAAGGAGAAAATAAATTGTATAAAGGTTCGACAATTTTTGACACAGCTTACCCACTGACCTATTCAAACTCTACTAACCGTATGAGTTAAGCGCCCCCGCCAAGAACATTAGCACCCATGTGGAAATATAGATGTAAAAATATGTATTATTTTTTTATTCTTTATACCACAGGCTGGACAGGTCACCAGTTTATCATAGAACAGGTATGTGGCCAAACACATGAGCCATGCACAGATTTACTGAAAACCCACAAAGACACAGAAAGAACCTGCAAACTGGATCCAGATAGGTTCCTGAGTCTGCTATAGAAACAAACTGGGACCTGTTCTCAATCCGGGACCAACTTTTGGGTCCCACTCTCATGGTTATTAAGTCACGACACACTTTACAGACCCACAATTAAAGGCGGACGGGTACAATGGCTTAGTGGTTAGCACGTTCGCCTCTCAGCGCTGGGGGTTCCTGGTTCGAGTCACGATCTGGGAGGAGTCTCCATGTCCCTATCTGGGTGGTTTGCATGTCCTCCCCGTGTCTGCGTGGGTGTTCTCCGGTTTCCTCCCGCATTCCAAAATCATGAAGGTAAAGTGAATGCTCTAAATTGCCCCGTATAGTGTGTGTGTGTGTGTGTGTGAGTGTGTACTCAGTGATGGATTGCCGCCCTGTCCTGGGTGTATCTGCCCAGCGCTCGAGATGTTCTCCCCTGGATGGGCATGGGGGGACGACCCCCCCTGCGCGACCCTCATAAAGGAATAAACGGAAGCTAATGAATGAATGAATGTGAAAAATAAGATCCTCTTGCTTTTCGTTGCATAAGCTGTTGCATAAAAATGATGCCAATAAACTTGACAGACACACGCTAAGTGTATAATTATAGAAAAACATAATGGTGTTGCTTCTCACCCAGGAGGAACAGACGGAGCTGTTTAAACTGCACTAATTTCTTCCTATCCCGGTGTAATCTTCCTGTGGATCAAACGTCGATCCCTTTGAACATTCTCATTCGGTTGTCGGAATCATTTTACATGCTGAAACACGAACGCTCCAAACTTCTAATGTCTGATTTTGCAGTTTCTTATTTACGTCGAGTCTTTGAATTCCATCTGGAGAATTAAACCGGTGATAAAGTCTTTAATCCCTTCTTGTTTTCCTTTCTTTTTTCCCCCCTCTCTGCAATTTCAGTAATCGAGGAGATGGGGTACATGCTACCCAAGTTCTTTTCTTCCAACCAAATGGAGATGGTGAGCTGTGACCCTCCAGAGGGTCGACCTGAACCTGAGGTGTGGTGGGAGCGGGCGGGCGTGAGGGTCCCCACCAGGGGCCGTGTGTATCAGCAGGGCATCAGTCTGATCTTTAGTCCTACTGAGGTGGGAGACTCCGGGACCTACACCTGCGTCGCACAGAATAAGGCGGGGCGCAAGCAGGGGGATGTAACCGTGTCCGTGGTGGGTGAGTACAGGCTGCTGGCATTCAGCTGTCCATCCCATAATTTATAAATTGGTCGGCGGTTTTATTTTAGTAAGAGTTAAAAGGTTAAAAAATGTCAAACCGAATTTATACTCGCTTTATGTAACGTTCTGATTTTATTATTTATTTATTTTTTTCTGGCTCCCGGAGACCGAATGCATAATGATGCTTTAAAACATCAGGCCTGATGTTTGGGTCTGTTTACTATTTCTTCGATCGTATCCATCCGTCTTGTTGCTGGTCAGCCTCTCGTGTCCCTCACAACCGTGTTTTAGTTATTTCTATTGTGTTTAAAGTAAGAGAGCTTAAGTTCGGTCATCAGGACTTCTGTTGGTTTGATTTGTTTGAAAGCTCTTTTCTGATGTAAATATTCTCAGACCTCGACGTTATGTGGATATAAATATATAATATATGATCCTCAGGTCCTCCGGAATGGTCCACCAAACCTCAGAACACACAGATGGAAGAGGGGGAACCTGGGTATCTGCATTGCCATGTCCAGGTGGATCCACCTGCTCAGGTGATCTGGTACCGAAACTCACTCGAGATCAATGATGAGGTCAGTCTCAGGTTCTGAAGAACCAATCGTTTGGTTGAATTATTTCCAAGAGTTCTAAAATAAATGTTGTTGATAAGGTCCAGATGTTCAGGGAGGTTCCAGGAGGGAAATCAGTGATTAATCAGATGTGTGGATGTTTTTTTATATAAAATATAATTACTGACCACAAAAACTGTGTCATCATTTATTTGCAGGACAGTCGATTTAAAGTTTTTTCCAACGGAACACTGAGGATAAACAATGTGGAGGTGTATGATGGACTGACTTACGGCTGCGTCTGCAAATCAAAGGGAGGCGTCCTGCATGGAGACGCCAAGGTCACCGTACTCAGTAAGCGTTTTTTCCCTCTTGTGTGTGTTTGCGTGTGTGTGTCTCTCTCTCTCTATTTCTGTGTGTCTTACAGGGTGTGTGTGTCTCTATGTGTCTCTTTGTGTGTGTGGCTTTGTGTATGTGTCTCTGTGTGCCTCTGTGTGTTTCACTGTGTCTGTGGGTGTCTCTTTGTGTATTTGTGTGTCTGTCTGTGTGTCTTAGTGTGTCTCTGTGTGTGTATCAGTGTCTCTCGATGTATCTGTGCAAGTGTTTCATAGTGTGTTTGTGTGTCTGTGTGTGTCTGTGCGTGCGTGTCTGTGAGTGTATCTCATTGTGTGTGTGTGTGTGTGTGTGTGTGTCTCATTGTGTGTGTGTGTGTGTGTGTGTGTGTGTGTGTGTGTGTGTGTGTCATCAGCATGTTTTGGTGGACAGGGATTTTGGGGGGGGTTTAACCACTGACCCCTAAACCACTAGACCTGCATCCTAACCGCTGATCCACCGTCCCGTTAAACACTACAGCAGTTTATAAAACAGTGTGTATATGTTTTCATCCTGTGTGTTTCTGGATTTTGCAGAGCGGCTGAAGTTCACTCCTCCTCCTCAACCATCTCAGTGTCTGCAACTCGGCCGCGAGGGCAGCGTTCAGTGTTCTGCTACAGGACGGGACGTTCCAACCATACGCTGGACGAAAGCAGGTCAGAACAAACAAATTCAGCTTTATTTCTTTACCAACTTAATAAAATTAGAAGTTCCGGTCCTTAAATCTGATTGGCTGAGCCAAGTGAGGGAATGAGCCAGAACGAAATAATTCAAACGAATCTTTCATCTCTTCTCTTCAGATGGTGGTGTTATCTCCACTGCCAAACAGAAACATGGTGCCCTCCAGTTTGAGACGGTATCGCAGGCTGATGCTGGAAACTACACCTGTGTAGCAAGCAATAGTCTGCAAGGAGAGATCCGAGCCCATGTCTCCATCACTGTAGGAGGTAAGATTAGACAAAATGTGCACGTGTGTGGCTGTGTGAGTGAGTGCGTGCCCAGCGATGGATTGGCGCCCCGTACTGGGTGTATCTACCCCGCACCTGAGACGCTTTTTCCCGGATGGGCATGGGGAACCCCATCGTGACCCAAGTGGAGGATTAAGCAGAAGATAATGAATGAATGAAAAATGTAAAAATTTATTAAGCAGTATTTTAACTTTTTTTTCACAGTGTCCACAGAGTTTAAACTGGAACCTGAACCAACTACTACCGTGTATCAGGGACACACAGCCATGCTGCACTGCCAGGCTACAGGAGATCCACCACCGTACATCCAGTGGATGATTAAAGACAAAGAGTTGTCCATCAGCTCCAGCAGGTCTGTCCTTCTGTATTTATGATATGAATGTTATTATTAATGTAATAAAACCTGGCTTCAACAACAATAAAATACTGTATCAGTCTATTACCACAATAATTATCTCTCTCGCTCTCTCTCTCTCTCTCTCTCTCTCTCTCTCTCTCTCTGTCTTCCTATCTTACATTCTCTTAGATTTCAAAAGATGCCCAATGGTTCTCTTCTCATTAAAAATGTTACAACGGATGACACGGGCAGATACAACTGTGTCGCTGGGAACAACTGTGGCATTAAGTACAGTGTAGCACAGCTCTTTGTTGTAGGTCAGTATACATTACATTACATGAAGTCATTCAGCAGGAGATCTAATTATGAGATAACAAGACAAGTCAGGAAATTCAGAGGAAACCAAATGAACTGCTGCAAAACAGGATTAAAAAAGATCGTTCTACTATTTAGCAGCATTGAAGGACATGAATTGAGGTTAAAGGACCAGAGGATATTTGTCATTAGAGTAAACGATTGAGGGCGTAACCCTGGAAAACAGAATGGTTTTAGATTTTTGTGGCAATATGTAAACTTTAACATGTTAGTAAATTATGGTGAGGGGAAAGTGTTGTAGTGTGATTGTAATGTGTTTGTTATGAGGAGTTTGAGTCTCACTGCTGCCGGAATGAAGCTGTTCCTCAGTCTGCTGGTTCTTAAGAAAGAGCGAATCCAAAAAATGTTCCTGTAGATCAGTGTCAGGGTCTCGTTTTGGGTGCGGGCAGCTGCAGGATACCACTTGTACCACTTACCACTTTTCCCTATATAGTGTGTACATGATGTTATAGAATTAATCGGCAGTTTCTGTGACCTGTACAGAGAGTTAGAGCTGTGTGTTAATGGTAAAGCCAAAATTACAGACCGAATAGGTGAAATTAAAGCCGCCGGTCAGTTTGTGATGAGCGTTAAGGAGCGGTGTTGCCATGTCCTTAAAATACAAATACAAATGTTACATATATTGGATTTTACAATTGTTCTTCTCTTATTCTATGTGACCCTGACTTTACCCACAACCCCCTGGCTGCTCTGTAACTGCATGCCTGCCACAGTCGGCTTTAACACACAATGTGATGCTGACTTACACTCATCAAGTGACTTTAACTTAATCAAGTGCTAATCGGGAAATTGAATTGCGTGCAGCAGCGTCATGTGACCCTCCAACTTGAAGAGACTTATTTGTCACTTCTTTCGTGTCACAGGACTTTAATCAGCTTCATACCAACAACAAGACTGTCGGAGAGAGACGTGGGTGTTTGTGGGTGTGTTTAGCGTTAGTAACGGGTCTTCCTGCCCTCACCTCTCAAACTTTTTTACTATAAGAGCCATATTTCAGGAATTTTTTAGCGTGCTGTCAAACGTACCCGTGTAGCTTGATTTCGGGGGTGTCGATGTGTCCCCCGATTAATCATGGGTGAGTTTTGGGCAATAAACCGATCAGCACGTCACGTGCCGTTCCCCTTTAAAAGCCAGGTGGCGCTCTGACAGATTATAATAGCGGATTGCTATTTTAGCGATGCAGCTATGCTGGTCCATGAGGTTCTCCATGTAAGTGTGAATGGAGAACAAACAGTATGGTTCTATTCAGCGTTCCGTGGCGTTGGACACGCCCCTGTGTTGGTAATTCACCGCCGAGATTGCGACGAACGTCTGACTGAGGTTGTTTTCAATCAGCGGCACACCTGTGTTTTCCGTCAGCATACAGTAGCAATTCGTCAGAAATATTCCTGATCACACGTCATTTGGAATTGGCCACGCCCATCGGGGTAGATATACTCACAAGCAGTGTTGCTATTTAAACCACACAGGTGAATGGCGGGAAAATAAACTGTTGGCAGGCTGTATTATAGCCATGAGCATCAGGACGCACCATGCGCAGGATGTGAGAGATTTATTAGTAGGCTTGTAGTTAAGAAACCAACTTTGCGACTTAAAAGTCCCCGGTTCCATTCCCGGTCTGTCCTAGTTTTATGGCTGAAGTGCACTTGAGCAAGTCACCTTACCCTATTTGCTCATCGGATGCCATTTGCAGGGCTGCCCACCACTCTGGGCACGTGTACTAACTTTGTGGGGCTAAAAAGTATTTAGAATTAACATTATTATTATGAAAAAGTTCATTCATTCATTCATTATCTTCCGTGGGAGGAAACCAGAGAACCCGGAGAAAACCCACGCAGACACGGGGAGGACATGAAAACTCCACCCAGATTGGGATTCGAACCGTGAATCCCCAGTGCTGAGGGGCGAACGTGATAACCACTAAGTCACCGTGCCAAAGTTGATTTTGCTATTAAGTTAAACATTTATGTACGCGCTTAAAAAATGGCGGAGCTTCAATATTTACCCACTTCATGCTTTAACTGAAAAACTTTTGCTTTTGCCTCAGAAAAGCCAGTACCTTCTTATGTTGAAGAAGAAGGAAAAACGCCTTACAAGATGATCCAGACCATCGGCCTGTCGGTGGGCGCAGCCGTTGCTTACATCATTGCTGTGCTCGGCTTAATGTTCTACTGCAAGAAGAGACGCAATGCCAAGAGACTACAGAAAGGACAAGACAGAGAGGAGCCAGAGATGGAGCATCTTAATGGTGCGTATGAAGTGGAAAGTATAAATAGGATCAAATGATCAGATATGTATCTAATCTGGTCCCTTTATCAGACGTGGGTTTTGGTCTAACAGCACAAACTGCTGCTACAGACGTCCAGGAACAGGATGGACCCTTAATTTATTCATTCATTATCTTCCGCTTATTCGTTTACGAGGGTCGCGGTGGGGGTCTCGGGCGCTGAGCAAATACACCCATTACAGGGTGCCAATCCATCACTGGGTACACACTCACTCACACAGTCACACACTATACAGGGCAATTTAGAGCATTCAATTTACCTTAATGTTCATGGAATGTGGGAGGAAACCGGAGAACCCGGAGGAAACCCACGCAGATACGGGGAGGACATGCAAACTCCACTCAGATTGGGATTCGAACCGGGAATCCCCAGGGCTGAGAGGCGAATGTGCTAACCACTAAACCACCGTGGCTCCCAGGTTGGATTGTTACTCATGAAAAAAAACTTGTCTTGCTGGTAAAAGTGTGCTTAACCTCCTAAGACCCGAAACTCTTGCATTGCATGCGTTTTTTCATTAAGCATGTGTACGCCAGGTCCTAGGAGGTTAAAAATGAAGAAATGCTGCCACCGTGTGTTTATTCGTGGTAGTACACACTGTTTAGTTCATGATGTTAGCAAAACAGCGTTAGGCCGCTAGTTTGCATGAATAGAACTTTAATATCAAATGAGTTGTATTGTTAAATACTTACAACCTTTATGTGGCACAAAGAGGATTAGAATAACTTAACATCTAGCTACAGTTCTTTCTTTTGGGGATTACCGTCTTTCCAATACTTTTTGAGTGGATGTTTTAAAGTCAAGTTGTGAGTCCCTCATAAAGCAGCTTTACAGCGTTCTAGAGTCCTAAAGCGTCAAAGAGCCGACCGAAATGACAGTGGCAAGATAAAACTCCCGGTTATGATGATTTTTCTTTAAGAAGAAACCTTGGGAGGACCGAGGCTCGGAGCGAGACTCATCCTTCTTGAGCGACCCGGCAGCATCACAATAAGGAAGCCATGTACAGATGGCACCCATAGAAAAATTATTATAAACTACTTAAGTCCATTGAGGGGCGGCACGGTGGCTTAGTGGTTAGCATGTTCGCCTCTTAGTGCTGGGGATTTACGGTTTGAATTCCAATCTGGGGGGAGTTTGCATGTTCTCCCCATGTCTGCGTGGGTTTTCTCCGGGTTCTACGGTTTCCTCCCACATTCCAAAAACATGAAGGTAAATTTATTGCTCTAAATTGCAATAAAT
>JAOUQT010305799.1:0-15519 GCA_025769995.1 Xyliphius kryptos | reverse complement strand
TTAGGCAGTTTGACTTTTTTGGCCATAACTTTGGAACCGTTACAGCTATGAACACAGTTCAAAGTGTGCCACAATCTGCATGGGCTGAGCATTCAAAGCCCTCTCTGTAGTTCTACAGAAATACAGCTCTAGTTTTACATATAATGTATACAGTCTATACATGTTAATGTTAATAGTACAGAATTGTATTGCAATTTGCACTGACGACTTGACTGGACTAACTGGTCAGACAATAAATACTGTCAGTTGCTTAAATACTGTATATATTAAATATCAAAATCAATCAGTTGTCACATGGGACAGTTTGCCCAGGGACAGTCCTGAATTCCAACAGGGACAGTCCTGAATACCCCTCCCCCACCCCCAACTCTTATCCCACATCCAAACTATTTTCCTTTTCTTCACCAGTTCACTGCTCATTTTAAAAAAACAACAACTTTTTTTGATAGTTCGGGCTCTCTTACTGGTGTCTAATTGCCATTTTCACAGTATAGGGACAATTGAATGAAATTCAAACATTCTTTCATTGTTTAGATGTTTTAAGGATCAACACTGTAAACCAATACTTTTTCGATGCACCTATTACAGAAGAAGAAATATTACAAGCAATAAGCTCTTTGCAGAGTGGTAAAGCACCTGGTCCTAATGGCTTTCCCATAGAGTTTTATATAGCATTTCCCTCTAAATTAGTACTGCTTGTCTTTTTACTCTTAATGAAAATCCCTACAGAAGGAAACCAACCCCCTAATGTAAGAAGCGCTCAGTGCTTCTTCCCTTCATTCGTTTTCATTTCAGTTAATTAACTTGCATTCCGTTTGTTTTAGTTAATTAACTGTTCAGTTTTCATTGGTTTCCTTGTGTCATGTGACAGGGACTTTTGTGTGTATAATCTCTTGGTTTCCGTTTATCCCTGTCCTTGTTTGTTGCTTATTGTTTGTTGTGTTTTTGCGTGTCGTTTCAATGCCTGTATTTCGTGTTTTGGCCACACGTTAAAATAAATGTATTTTTTCCCTCACCTGGCAACCTGCTCTTTCTCGGCTCGACTTGGTCGAGCTCCCATTTGGCTCCCAGAGCAGATCGTAACACCTAACATGACCCAAGCAATAATTTCGATTTTACTTAAGAAAGATAAAGAGCCACTGGAGTGCAGGTCCTACCACACTATCAGCCATGTTGCAATTACAAAATCGTTAGTAAGATACAGTCACACCATCTCAGTCACACCATCTTGAAAAAGATTTTTAATCCAGACTAAATAGGCTGTATTGCAGGGAAGCAACCATTTTACATGCAATGGTTGCTAAACATACTCTGTATTTGCTCATACTCATACTCTGTATTTGCTACAGTCTGCACAAATTCTATTAAAACATTTTTTAGGCTAGCCTCGAGCTAAATGATGCTAAGGTGACTAAGGAGTTCAGTACAAAACAACACAGGGACCAATTTGTATTTATTTTAGGTACTTTTTTGAGATAAGATAATCCTTTATTGTTTCACCACAGGGAAATTACTTAGTCACGGCAGCAAAGGGACAGTAGTGAGAAATTAAAAAGGGACATTAAATTTTGGCCATATATACATAAAGTATACTATGTTTACTATGGCATCTTTTGGCAGAGTAATTTAAAAGTAATATTTTTCTTGAAAAAAAAAAAAAAACATTTACCAGGTTCTTCGGTTGTATTACTGGGTATACACCATCTCTGCTTTTTCTAATGTATTTCTTAGTTGTTTTATTTCAGTCAAAGGAAGTGTGTGTGACATATATGTTTTGTGATTGTGCTTATTTGTTTTGTAGGGGGAACCTGGAGACCATGGAGAGATTGGCAGACCTGGAGAGAAAGTCAGTGAATATACATAGACACACAGAAAAATGCCCATAGCCTTATCATTTATGTCCTGTTGTTCTATTACAATAAAGGACTGTCTTTAAAAATATATACAGCGGTTGAAATAGGTATTGAACATGTCACCATTTTTTTCAGTAAATACGTATATTTCTAGAGGTGCTACTGACATGAAATTTTCACCAGATGGCGGTAACAACCCAAGTAATCCATATATACAAAGAGATCAATCCATAGATGTCCAGAAATTAAATTATGTGTAATTGTGTGGAATGGCACAGAGAAAAAGTATTGAACATGCTTACTGAAATTTATTTAATACTTTGTACAAAAGCCTTTGTTGGCAATAACAGCTTCAACACAGCTTCCTGTATGGAGAAACTAGTCGCATGCATTTCTCAAGTGTGATTTTGGCCAATTCTTACACACAAACAGTCTTCAAATCTTGAAGGGTTTGTGGCCCTCTTCTATGAACTCTGATCTTTAGTTCTTTCCATAGATTTCTTATTGGATTCAAGTCAGGTGATTGGCTGGGCCATTCTAGCAGCTTTATTTTCTTTTTCTGAAACCAATTGAGAGTTTCCTTGGCTGTGTGTTTGGGGTCATTGTCTTGCTGAAATGTCCACCCACGTTTCATATTCATCATCCTAGTAGATGACAGCAGATTTTTATCAAGAATGTCTCTACATTTTTCCATTCATCCTTCCTTCAATTATTTGAAGTTTGCCAGTACCATATGCTAATAAACAGCCACATAGTCCTGCATTACTCAAAGGTTCTAGTGTGCATTTTTTGCTCAAATGTCTCCTAAAATGCAAAGGAAAAAAAAGAACCACTTTATGCTGTATTTTTTAAACACTGACTACACAGCATTTTGCTCTTAAACTTTAGATAAACCATTTATTTAAAAAAAATGTAATTTATGATTTCAAAATGTTGCTACCTCAAAAAATAACAGTAATAAGTTATTAAAATGATGGAAAGTGCACCCATTTATCTTTAGAGATCTTCTTTATATCCTTTTCTCATCCACCCTTCTTTCCCATCATTCCTTTTCCTCTTTGCTGAAGCTCTCCCTGCATTGTGGCCTCAGCTTGGGGGGTCATGTTTCATACACAGACCTTTCACTAATGTACCTCTTATGAAACGGATAAGCTAAAAGCACTATTTGTCACTTCCAAACATCTCCCGAGTGGAAAAATGGGATTTTTAAGAAGATTGTTACCCTTGAGATTTACGGCAGTGTTGCACTTCAAACGCATTCGCTCACCAGGGCTGCATGGGGCACCTGTAACCCTACTAGAATGATTGGGCATTGGTTAAGACATTTTTTTCCCTTCGCACTCCTGAGTGTTCTGGGGCTTCTTATCAAGATGAATTGCGGCCATTTGGAGCTAAATGGTGTGTGTGTCAGAGCTTATGACGTATAGGCTTTTGCCAATGTGATCTCTCTGTCTATCGTCCAGGCTGATTCTGACAATGGATCTGTGTTTGCTCTGTTAATTGTCCAATCCTACTACAGTGTGGGGAAATATTAAGCAGGCATTACGCTCACGTCACTTTAATTACAGTAAACCTACATTATACATTTCAGAATGTAGAACTTCAATGCAGAATTTACGTTAAAATCTAAATGGATATTAGACCTCAGATCAGGTAGTCTGCATGCCCAAGTATGTGAGCATTTTGCATAAAAGCAAAGCTCTCACTCACTGACTTATAACAAATTCTCCCACTTCCCGAGTACCTACAAGGCTGAAATTTGGCATTGTGATTCCCTAACATGACTTTGAAAAAAATTAACTGCTTTTCACCCTCCTACATTGGATGGTTTATTCAATATCGCCATTAAATCCAACACCACTTTCTCATATCGGGGTCTTTCGGAGTACCTACAAGGCTGAAGCTTGGCATTGTGATTACCCACCATGTCCTTGAAAAAAAACAATGGCTTTTCAACATTTGATTTTTTATTTGCCAGTACCTTCAAAGCTGAAACTTTATAACCAATCCACATATTCACAGAACTTAAATTACCAAAAACCTCACTCTATAGTAATACTTTAACTATAAATATATTAACTCCAAAGCCATCACTTTTTCAAAAACACTGCCTTTCAACTTTCACATCGTTATTATTCTCCCTCATAGCACACCATTTATATTTTATTGGTTATAAATTAATGTAAACAGCAATGTTATTTAACATATTTCAAGGATTTCTCATCAAAACACAGCCACCATGTTCAGTTTCTTTGTGGCTTCTGAGAAACCAAGCAGATCATGTTATAGTTGGAGAAAATTAATGTTAAACAAAAATTACTGGAACATGGAACATGTGAGGTACTTTGTATGGAGGATCAAAAGGATGCCCTAGCCAAAAACACCATTCCACCAAACCAACCAATCATTTGATGGCATCTGTGTCATCTTGAGAAGTATGGCGACATATGCTCAAAGTGCAGCTATATTTCAAGTGGGACCAGCTCGATATTACTATTTACAAAGCAAAACTGTATCCATCTCTTGATGTACATCAACTGATGTTTGCTAGAGTTGCAGTTCTTTCAGCTTAATCTCCAAGGTAATAGCATTAGTTTGTTGGTGGCAGTTGAAAAATGACAGCTGATGCGAGTCAGTTAGAACAGAGAGTATTCAGTTTAAGAGGGGAACCAACACAGGAGCATTAAATTAGGCAAACTATAATACTGATTGGGTATTATTCTGTGAAGTATGACACCTTAAAAGCTGTTTAATAGTCGGTGCCAACTTTTTCCCCTTTGATATTTGAATTTTACAGCTGGTTCAGACACATTGTGTTTTTCAAATAACATCAGCAGCTAGAAACCAGACAGGTAGTTAGAATGGATTGGTCATGGCTGAATCTCGCTCTCCTGCTCTCTTTCTCTCTTTTTCTGGCTCTCTCATGTCTCTTTTTCTGCTGAAAGCCCAGAGGCTAGTATTTCACTGATTACAGAGTAGCCATTTGAATGGCAGGTTGTGTATTGTCAGAACAAAGGAAGCGCTGGGTCTAAGGAGGTGTTAGACAGGAGAATGGATTGGACCAACCCATTAGGTGTTAGGGGGGAATGGATTAACCTACTGGCCTTGAGTTGGCCAACAAGTTTGGACTGGATAAAAAGGTGCATTTAACAGTAAAATCACACTTCACCTGCAAGAACTCTGTTTACCTGGACATGTAAGTTTGCGTGAGAGAACACACTAATTCAACCAATAAGTCAACATTCAGTCAATACAATTTGATCTAAGCTATATCTGTGATCAGCCTGCTATACTTACTGAATTGTACTTGCTCTATGATGTTTACAGATTTTTAGTTGAAAGGTATTCAATAAACATTTTATGTGCAGAATTAATGCCTGCACTATTTACATACCCTTTTAGAATGATGAGCTACTTGCCCGTGTAAAGTCCCCTTCTGTTTATATAGTTTTGTGCTTATTGCAGGGGAATACTAAAAAAAACTGCATTTTTTTTTTAAACTTGTCCCTATTTTTTTTGCATCTTTTTGGGTTCAAGACAAAATTAACCCAGTGTAATTGCAGATACAAATACGGTGTAAAAGGCATAATCACAAAATATTTAACACAAAATCCCCATATGGGCGGAAATGTATAACAGTACACCTCTGTCATATTTTATCTGTGCAAGCTTTCATACAAACAAGTGTAGAAAATAATCTGCAATCATTGCTTGACCTTTTCCTATTATTTGAAATGCAACACCACAACATGTTAGTTGATAACCAGTGTGTAGCAAATCACTGGTGTATGTAGAAGAAAAAAATGTATATAATTGAAAGAACTATGTCTAATTACTGCTAAAAATTGTTGTGGCACTTTTAAACTAGACTGCTATACCACTACATAATGAACTAAACAACTAACATCGTCTGTTGTGATGCTATCTCCAAGACAGGAGGAAGAGGAAGGTAAGACCAGAAACAATATCAATACTTTGCATCAATAATTTATATTCCTTAGTACAAATTTTGACTGGTAAATAGGAACAGGTTATCTTTAATGATTATTATGTTATTACATTTTAGACAACTGTTTGTTGTTTATTGTATAACAACAGTTCTGAAGTTCTGAAAATGCTACACAATGATTTTACTAACTTCACTAATGAAGAAGACCCCACTGGAAAGGTTCTTTAAAAAAATACACCCATTTAAGGACTTTGAAAGCTGTTTCATTAGGTATGTTAAAGCATCATCATCTTTTTCTTATTTCTCTTTGGACTATTTTTTTGTGCGGTGAATGTTGAGTATCATTTCAGGTGAGATGATTCCAGGGTTATATGATTTGGTTAGGCACATCACAATCATATGGCATTTATCTCCGGTGTAAAATGCCTATTCGTTGTTTGTGAAAAATTTTAAACATCATTATTATTTAATTGGTTCCTGTGCCCACAATAATCCACTGGTTTAACCTACAGGCATTGGGTTGGCCAACAAGTTTGGACTGGATAAAAAAAAGTGCATATATCAGTAAATACACACTTCACTCAAGAACATTGTTTACCTGGATGTTTAAGTTTGTGTTAACCAATCACTGCACTTTTACATCATTCATGGTTCTACTTGTACTAAGAGTATCTACCTTTAAGCCGAAGCTACAAATGGCCTCAAAATAAGGTTGTTTATTTGGTTATAGTCTGAACGCCATTGATGACTATTACCCAAGAGGAACAGTTACAGGCGATGTAGTCATGGTTGCGCAAGCTAGTATCTCTAATTTACATATCAGCATATCTTTGGTATGTGAGAGTATAATTACTAGACAAGAGGAGGACATGCAGACACAAAAAAGGCCTGTCGTTGCACTAGCTAGAAACCAAACCCAGGACTTTTTCACTGCGAGGCAAAAGTTCTAACTACTGTGCGACCCAAAATGTAGTATTGTTATCATTCTTAGTTCTTACAATGCAGCCAAACGAAAGACATTTCCTCTGAAAGCTTTTGGAAAAATTATGAGTTCCTCTAGTTTTAAAGCACCTTATAATACTAAGACAACTACGTACTGTTTAACATGTCATTAGAAAGCCAACTCAATGAACGTGTGGAATAGCTTGCAATAGGCTGCCTCAACATGACAGTAATTACAAACCAATTTTAGGAGGTCAATCAGGTATGGAAGCATCAATGTGAAGCTTGGATCATTTATGTTAAGCCTGTGGTCAAATCCACCCATTTCTGCATTCTACACCACTAACGCAGACCTCATCCTTCAGGAGCGCCGCTGATGAAACGAATCAGCGTGTGTGATTATTCGCCATTGCCCATGCTCTCTAGCCCGGATCTGTCAGGCGAGCCAAGCAAGCCAAAAAACTGGGGAAATCCAGCTGTTCCCGAACCAATTACACACCCTCGTTTTTGAGCTTTTCTTCTATTATGACAGGCTCTCTGACAGCCGGGCTCTTTAAAATCTATTAACCTCCACAGCAAAATACTCTCCCCAAACAGCTGTGCAATAATTAAGGAACGAGAGGCGCAGTGAGGCATGCAAATTGATGCAGTCACAAAAATAAAAACATATGTTAGCAGTGAGCGGCAAGGGAGCTGTATGCGAGTGTTTATGATGTTGGAGAGTGTTTGGAGAGCTGGAGAGGAAATATCATCATTAGTGGCGTGCTGCGTGTCTTACTCAAAGACCTCTAGTAATGCATTAGTTATGGATGCCAGTATTTCCACTGGACTAACAGGATAATTCTCAAAGCCAGTGGCCAAAGTCGCCTCCTTTTCAACATGCATTCACACAGGCACACGAGGATCCCAAAGTTCTCGCACACTGCTGACCTCCTCCCCCTTCCACTCATGCACTTTATGCCCACCTACACCTACTCACTCTTTCACACACAATTAAATCCTGCACACCTATCCTGGCTTTATTTCAGCTAAATGGTTCCATGCAGTCAAGCTGCGACAGAGACAAATTAGGACTTCACAAACGTCCCTAAAAGCATCATGGCACTCTTTGGCGACCTGTTCTCCTGCACACCTTTTCTGTCATGCTCTGAAGAGTCATGACCCCTGGTCGACCCTGGCCAGCGCCACTGATCCTCTTCCACTTACACAGGCAATCAGCTTTATTGCTTTCATTGCTACTCTTTGTTAATTGGCGAGTTTTCCACGGTTGACTCAATTTCACAACTCTGTACCGTCAGTTCCACGGTGTCCCCATTAACGCGAGGAGTCGGGTGGTATGCGCAAGCACATGTAAGAATCCCAACGAATATATTGTCGGAAAAGGTCTCTGGATATGGACCATCCACGAGGCCTCTGCCTCACCTTCTGATTCAATAAGATGCAGATGCCACCCCAGTGCCGCCCCCACCTCAGTCCATATGTTTGTGTCAGAGATGAAAGAGCAAATAGGTGGGAAGCTATGTGTGTGATGGAGTGAGCTCTGACACTAACACAGTATATTGGGCCTTACTTATAGAACTGTGAAGTTCTTTTGTCAGCTTTAAAAGGCTTTATAAGCCTTTGAACAACTGCGTGTGACCGCCCCCAAAGATTTCTTTTTACCGCTTTCATCTTCCTTATTCAACTTCAAGAACGGTCATCTCCCAGCATTCCTGGTGGTCATTGCACCGATTCACTTGGGGGGAAAAGGGAAAAGTAAGGAAAATGAAAAAAACTTGAAAATGGTCCCAAAATTCATTACAAATCAAAATGAGAATAAACAAATATAATTTTTGATCCTCCGCGGGAAATTGTAAACGTTACAGTTGCACCGTTAGTGAAGTTATAATATGCAAAACATATAACAATGTTATGTGTATGTATTTTTCCTGATAATACACCCCACCCGTATTTTGTGATTTTGTGCATCCCATCATCATGCCAATATATGTTCAATTTTTTTTTTTTTTTTTTTTAAAAGAGCCTCCTAAACGTGCCTGAAGACTTTTCCTTCATAAAACTAGTCTTTATGCAAATAAAGGCGGCCAATTCACAGCTATGCTTTTGTCTGCGTGCACCTGAGACTTCCATTTATTGCTTGCTGGACTTGATTTTTCTGCAAGTCCCTGCACATCAACTTAGACAGCAGTGATGTGTAATAATATAGCCCCAAATCAAGAATCACAATAATGAAAAAATTCTAATAATACAGACACTGTGCACAATGTGTATTTTTTCTAGGTATCATTTTTCTTTTTCTCACATAAATACACTGTAAATCTTTTAAGTATTAGGCTGCAGACTCCAGATTATACTGTGTAAAGCCTTTCCATGTGCAGATGCATGCATTTCTGACCTTCATAACCCAGAATGGTTTGTGTCAGAGCTGTTTTTTTTTGTCTCCTCATGGTGTAAATGGGAGTTTGCCACACACCAGGTAATAAATACATCAAAGGTGTAGAACTTTCTGTGGCAGTGTTGCATATTTTGGTAATATGCAGTTTGGGATGTGGGCTGGATCTTATTTCATGTAATTTTTGCAGATTGGCATTTGTGAGTAACAAGAGACATCAAATCACTTTAATAATTAGCATGTATGTGCCATCTGTTAGTTGGTAAATGTTAAGCTTTTAATAGCTTTACCCTGGACGGAGGAATTTTGGCATTATATTAGATGAAATTAGATTCAACTTTAAAGTCACTGTGCAGAATACAAATACAGAGCCAATAAAATGTAGTTAGCATCTTACCAGAGGTGCAATATATAAAATTATTAACATAAAGTGGAGTAGTAACAGTGACCGGTGCAGTGAATACTGATGTGTTTAAACATATACGCATAACTATAAACACATTATATAACACATACTGTACTTGTACTCAAAAAAATAAAGGGAGCACTAAAGTAACACATCCTAGATTTCAATAAATTAAATATTTCATCTTAAAATCTCTATATAGTGGAATGCGTTGAGCACTAAATAACATAGAAATTATCAAAAAGCAAATCAAAATTATAATCCCATTGAGGTCTGGATTTGGAATCATACTCAAAATCAAAGTGGAAAATCAAATGACAGGCTGGTCCAAATTCATCAAGACAAGTTCAAATGAGGCTCAGTTGTGTGTGGCCTCCACGTGCCTGTATGACCTCCCTACAACACCTGATGAGGTGACGTAGGTTCTCTCCTACGGCCCCTTCCATGTCTCCTGGTGTACTGGCCTGTCTCCTGGTATCTACTCCATGCTCTGGACACTGTACTGACAGACACAGCAAACCTTCTTGCCACAGTTGGCATTTATGTGCCATCCTGAATAAGCTGCACTACCTGAGCAACTTGTGTGGGTTGCAGACACCGCCTCATGCTACCTCTATGGTGAGAGAACTGACCAAAAACAAAAGTGACCAAAACATCAGCCAGAAAGAATTAGAACAGAGAAAAGGGGTGTGGTCACCACCTGCAGAAGCACTCCTTTATAGGGATTGTCTTGCTATGTGTCTTATTTCTACCTGTTGTCTGTTCCATTTGCACAGCAGCAAGTGAAATAGATTCAGAATCAGTGTTGCTTCCTGTTGTTGTAACTGGACAGGGTTTATTATTTTTTTTATATCTTTTTAAAATTTCGACTATTTTTTGCAGTTGCATCACATACAATTCACATATACAGGCACTTTATTGTAACAATTAATTACAAATAAAGTTATGGACCATATTAAGTTACTATATCAATATGCGACAAGAACTTTTGTCAGGGACTGTATATTTATTTATTCATTTCCCACTTAAGCCTCTGAGTGTCATGGGGAGGTTCCCTTTGCCCATCCAGGGGAGAACGTTACACCCAGGAAGGGATGCCACACGGTATGGGGCAATTTTACAGCATTCAATTTACCTCTACCGTGTTTTTAAACTGTGGAAGGAAACCGGTGAACCCAGAGGAAACCCGAACTGACACAAAGAGAATGTGGAAACTAAACCATATTGAAAAAAATGAATAACCTTATTGTTTTATTGCTGATTTGTATAATCAGTTATTATTTTCTGTTTTAATGTGGACTTTACGAATAGTTTTTAGTTTGGTTTATTGTTTTGTGCCATTCACATTTAATAAACAGGAGCTAGGAGCTTACAAGCTGGCTTAGTTTGTTGTTCTCTGTAAATGCAATCTCTTTAATTAATTACAGACATTGTCCAGCCATTGACAAGTCGGCAGGTTTTTCCAGTCAGTAATTAGTTACGAACAGAATGTTTTTAAGATGTGCCTCTCATCTTTGTTATTGTCATTATGCAAAGATTCTTTCTTGGTTCCTGCTGTCAGAGTACTTTAGCAAGGTCAGTGATATTCTGCATTATCTGTGATTTATAAAACTAACTAAATCTGTCCTGCACTTGACGTCCTGACTTAATTTAGGTCAGTCCTGCTCTGTTGACGTATTTCACTCTGTGCTGATGTCATTCTCGATCAAGCTGAAATATTGACTGGTGCTGATGAGTCACTTATGTTTTTTGTTACATCTGTAAAGACTGTTTTAATAACATTAACATTTAGTTATTTAGCAGATGCTTTTATCCAAAGTGACTTACAGGTATCCCAGCTTGGTTGGGGTCAGAACACAGGGTTGGTCCACCCTGGAGTAATGAGGGTTAAGGGTCTTGCGCAAGGACCCACATAGGTAACTTCAGTGGACCTGAGATTTGAACCCCAAACTTTCTGATTGATAGTCCAACATCCTAACCACTGAGCTACCACTTTCTACAGTAACTGCTCATTGGCCAAGTAAGCAGGTCGGTGAATGCATACTAAGAGTGCTGTGGAGGTGTAGCTGTGCTTGGACTTAATGTTTTAAAATGAATTATTCCAGTATACTAGCGGTATACTCGTCCTGCACTACAGTGAAGAACTTATAACAATGTGAAAGTTGAAATGCAATTATTTTTGAATGAGTGATGGCTTTGGAATTTATATAGTTTAAATGAATTTATTATTATAGAGGTTTGCTGCAATTAAAAAAAACTGAGATAAATATGTGGAATGAATATAGTATGAGTTGTGACTGCGGTGTCCACATGGTTGTTTTCCAACGTAAATTAATCAGTCGGTTTTCCAAGGAGACAATTGGGAATGACAGCCGAGTTTTCAGCCTTGTAGATGCTTGCAAAGACCCCATTCCATCCAAGGTGTTGTGTTCAATAGCGAACAAATAATCAAAACCTAGAAGAGTGAGAACCCATTCATATTTTTTAAGGACATGATGTGTAGGTGCTCAGAAAGATCTTAATGCGACACTGGAGGAGTCTTGTGTTCGATTGCAATATCAAACGAACCATCAAAAGTGTAGGAAGGTGAGAAGGACATGATGGGGAATCATGACACCAAGTGTCAGCCTTGTAGATACTCGGGAAGTGGGAAAATTTGTGATAAGTGTCAGTAAGAGGTTTGGCATTTATAGGTATAGACTTTTTGCTATGCATATCATATTTAAATAGAGGTGAAAACATATGAACAGATGTTATACAAGACCAATCTTTCCATCCACACAATCATATTGCTGCTAATGGAGGAGAGTGTTATCATTGCTGCATTACACATCATTCATAGACATTTTCTTTCCGCTCTTCAGAAAACGGAACTCTGCTGCTGTGAATCACTGGCCTTCACTGAATTCTGTAGTTAAATAAAAGGATGTTTTATTTTAAAAAGATAAAAATAACATCACATATCAAAACTCTACAACTTATTTCACCATCCACTTTATAAGCTACATCATTTTGTTTTCTACGTACTGTCCATTGCATCAGTTCTGCTTACTATATATCTATATATATATTCTCTATTGCCTCACAGACATATTTGGTGAGATTAAGGCCTTTCATTTCAGATTGAAGATCTCAAAAACAGAGCTTATTAATTCTAGATAAACCCTAAATACATCATGACCTGACCTTCAAAACCAATGGCTCCCAAATCTCTTCAACCGACTCTGTCTGTAACCATGGTTTCACAATTGACACTCATCTTAAACTATCTGATCAGGTCACTAAAACTGCCCGTTCCCGCAGATTTTTTTCTGTACAACATCAGGAAGATCAGGTCTTTTTTAATCGAACAGGCTACTCAGCTGCTGGTCCAAGCTCTCATCCTATCCCAGCTTGACTATTGTAATGCTCTGTTTGCCCGTCTCCTAGCTTCCACAATCAGGCCTCTACAGCGCTTTCAAAACTCTGCAGCCCAAATTGAGTTCAACCAACCCAAGCAAACTAATGGCACTCCGCTACTCCTTTCTCTCCATTGGCTCCCTGTAGCTGCTGCATTCAGTACAAGTGGCTGGGCTGGGCAGTGGTAGGCTTGCGGTTAGGGAACCAGCCTTGTAACCTAAAGGTTGCCGGTTCGCTTCCCAGTCTCACCAAGTACTATGGCTGAAGTGCCCTTGAGCAAGGCACCTAACCCCAATTGCTCCCCGAGCGCCGTATAAAAGGCTGCCCACCGCTCCGGGCACGTGTGCTCACTTCACCAGTGTGTGTATTTGTGTGTGTTTCACTGCACGGATGGGTTAAATGTGAAGGACAAATTCCTCTGTGTGTAAGCACTGTAGACAAAATGAATCACTTTATCACTTGAATCCTTGAGTAACGTGTTAAACGAGCTAGGCAGAGGTAATCACAGGCCAAGAATATTGAAAGGATCCGGGTGGATTCAGTTATGTTCACCTCCAGGGTATACAATCTCTCACATAACACAACATGCACAAACACAACCAAGCCTGCAGAGAAACAACATAAATGTTGAATTAAATTGTCCTCGAGCTCCAGTTCAGTTTGTTCTGAGATTTCACCAATCAAATGGGATTTAGTATTTACACGGTATTCAGTCAGCTGACTGCCTACCGAACGGACCCTGTTGCACAACTCAAATACTGAAAGGTCACATCGGGGAAAGCGATGGTAATGGCCTGGTGCGAGTCTAGTCTGCTTTTGAATGATTGAGTCACAGCTTCAGGTTTCAAAACTGTGATCAGTGTAAAAGAATCTGAAAACTGCTTCCTATGACAACTGGTGTCAGACAGTGATGTTGAATGTTACAGTAATCCTTACTGTAGTTCATCTGAGAGGTGTTAGACAGGGTTAAGCTTAATGCTCTGCTACACCAAACTCACCCAACCCCACATTTATAGCAGTTATACAGGAACCACCACTGGTCTTCCCTAAACTGTTCACAAATTCGGAAGCATCCAGCTACCCACAACCCATGGCTCAGTGTACCTGTTTTTAACACTCCCATTTAAATAATAGTGTCTCCATTTTTTCTATAAGCATTTTTCGAGACTGTGAGAGGAAACCAGATCAGCACAGGCACAGGGAGGACACACACTGTATTGCCAAAAGAATTCGCTCACCTGCCTTGACTTACATATGATCTTAAGTAACATCCTATTCCTAATCCATAGGGTTCATTATGATGTCGGTCCGCCCTTTGCCGCTAAAACAGCTGTAGCTCTCCTGAGAAGGCTGTCCACAAGGTTTAGGAGTGTATTCATGGGAATTTTTGAACATTCTTTCAAAAGCACATTTGTAAAAATACACACTGATGTTGGTTGAGAAGGCCTGGCTTTCAGTCTCCGCTCCAATTTATCCCGAAGATGCTCTATCAGGTTAAGGTCAGGACTCTGTGTAGGCCAGTCAAGTTCATCCACACCAGACTCTGTCCTCCATATCTTTATGGACCTTGCTTTGTGCACTGGCGCACAGTCATGTTGGAGGAAGAAGAGGCCAGTTCCATACTGTTCCCACAAAGTTGGGAGCATGGAATTGTCCAAAATATCTTGGTATGCTAAAGCACTCTTCAAAGGAATAAACAGTTCCTTTCACTGGAAATAAGGGGCCAAGCCCAGCTCCTGAAAAACAACCCCACACCATAATCTCCCCTCCAACAAACTTTACACTTCAAAAAAGAACCATTTTCCCTGCAACCACCAAACTGTCAGATGAAGAAGCGCAATTAGTCACTCCAGAGAACACATATCCACTGCTCTAGAGTTCAGTGGCAGCGAGCAAATACTTTTGGTACATAGTGTGGCAACTTACAATGCTATGTTTGGAGAAAAAAAAAAGGCACAGCACACTATCATCAAAACCCCATGCCAATTGTGAAATGTGGTGAAGGGGGCATCATGGTTTGGGCTTCTCTGCCTCAGGATCTGGACAGTCATCAATGCAAAAATTAATTCCCTAATATATTAAAGACATTTTGCAGTACAAACTAAAAGACCAAAGTAAATCAACAACTGAATAACTTCAACAGTAGAAAATACGCCTTCTGGAGTGACCCAGTCAGAGTCCTGATCTCAACCCAGTTGAGATGTTGTGGCATGACCTCAAGAGTGATTCACACCAGATACCCCAAGAATATTGCTGAACTGAAACAGTTTTGTTAAGAAGAACAGTCCAAAATTCCTCCTGGCAATTGTGCAGGTCTGATCTGCAACTACAGGAAACATTTGGTTACTGCCTGCCAATGACTGGAGGGTCAACCAGTTATTAAATTCAAAGGTTCACACACCTTTTCATCTCTGCACGCTAATATGTTGTGTTCAATAAAACCATGCACACGTTTATTTTGTGTAGTATTACTTTTTAGCAGACTGTGTTGTTTGTCTATTGTTGTGAACTTAGATGAAGATCAGAACACATTTTATGACCAATTTATGCAGAGACGCTCTTTCTTGCACCTTATATA
>JAOUQT010305793.1:0-15520 GCA_025769995.1 Xyliphius kryptos | reverse complement strand
GTGTGTGTGTGTGTGTGTGTGTGTGTGTGTGTGTGTGTGTGTGTGTGTGTGTGTGTGTGTGTGTGTGTGTAAATTTTGATTTTGGTGAATATTTTTACTAACGGCATCCTTTTTTATTTTTATTCTTTGCAAACAAGTAATTATAACTGAGCATGCGCCTTATCAGTTTTCACTATCTAAGCAACTTCTTAAAGAAAACAGGATTACTAAATAGAATATAACCCAGATTATTATTATTATTATTATTATTATTATTATTATTAAGCGTATAGAGGTATCCAACTCGTGATCACACTCCAGTCCAGATGTTGCGCCTTAATATTGCACACCAGTAGGTGGCAGTGTTGAGTTCATAATTACTGCGCTTACGCAGTAGAGGAAAAACGACCGTACCTGCAATTAGCAGTAAAGCTAAAGGCAGCGGACAGGCAGTAGGATTTTCTTTGTAAATTGTAATTAAACTCGAATTTCAGGATGAAGGATGTTCTAGGCTATCTCAAACAGCAGCAGAGCAAAAGCGCCACAACTGATACGGCAGCGGAATGGCACACGCTGGAGGAGTTGTACAACAAAAAGTAAGCGTTCTCTTTTTTGACACAATCAACTGTGTACCATAAATGTGTATTTCACACCTGTTTTCCAACTTCGGTTTTTGAGTGCAGATTTGATCGTTTTAAACACGTGTCTGAAGATTAACCAACCACGACTATAAGATGACGTGTGCAGCCAATCATGTAACAGTAGGGCGGGAGTTGTCCTAAAACGGGTATTACTGTGGCTAAGAGTAGCAGCTAGCTGAGTCATTTAGCGAAACAAGCTAATCTGCTTTTTAGACAATATAAATTAACTAAATGTTAATAATTAACAAAACGAATAAAATTAATTTACAATTCTCGTAAAGTGGTCTGTAATATTTTTGAATGCAGCTTGTAATGTTTTGTTTGAATTAAATGTATCGTGTTTTGGGATACACTTTTTATTTACCGAATTCACGTATTTTATTCGGTCCTTGTGTCACTGGGGTTCAAAACTGAGCACTTTTCCAATCATAAAGACATGCTTTAAACTTTGTGAAAACAGTTTAGGAACGGCTCTTTGCTCCAATGCTCCAAACAATGACCATAAAGTCATTCGTTTGGTGCGGAAACTTTGACTGATTCAAACGGAGTTCTGATCTCTGCTGCATTATACTCCTTTGGAATGAACTAGACCATCCATCCATTATCTTCCGCTCATTCCTCTTCTAGGGTCGTGGCGGGGTTTCCCCTTGTCCATCCAGGGGAGAACATTTTGGGTGCTGGGAAGATACACCCAAGACAGGGCGCCAATCCATCACTGGACCCACACTATACAGGGCGATTTAGAGTATTCAATTTACCTGGACTCCTGGGAAGAAATGGGAGAACGGAACATGGAAACTCCACCCGAATCGGGATTAGATAGAGATAGAGACGAACATGCTTATCACTAGGCCACTGTGCTTAGACCAGATATTACAATTCACATACGACATTGATTTGATCCAACATCAGTGTATGACATCACAAATACACTTTTGGATGAATGAGCAAAGATTGAAGGACAGATGTCTCCCAATCTTTGCCTGGACGACTCAGTGGCTTAGTGGTTAGCACGTTCGCCTCTTAGCTCTTAGGATTCCCGGTTCGAATCCAGATCTGGGTAAAGTTTCCATGTTCTTCCCGTGTCTGCGTGAATTTTCTCCGCTTTTGCCGCTTTCTCCGGTTTCTTCCCACATTCCAAAAAAAGTTATTTAAGGTAAATTGACTGCTCTTAATTGCCCCATATTTGTGTGTGCTCAGCTTTAATTACAGTTTTATTATGTATTTATTCGGACAGAGCTAGCATGCCATAAATAACACATTATCAGGTTAAACCATTCAGGATCACATTTGATCTTCATATTGTGTCATTTCTATTTTATTGAAGTGAACGTGTAGAAATGTTATGAATTAGAAATTTTTGTGTTCAAGATTGTGGCATCAGCTGACTCTAAAGCTGAGCGACTTTGTGCAGAACCCATGTTTTTCAAAAGGCGACGGCCTCATTCAGGTAGGCAAATTTTATACACCGCTATTACATTATAAAAAAGCAAGAGCTTCCACCTGCTTCAGATTTTTATGTCTGCATCTTTTATTTACAGCTTTATGAAAACTTCATCAGTGATTTTGAGCACAGGTGAGTCTGTTTATTCTTCATTTATGAATAAAGTGAAACTTGTAATGTTGTACAGATTATAAACTGTGACTGGTATGGGAGTGATAAGAATAAAAGAGGAATAATTTAATTGGTGGGACATAGTCCATCCCCTTTACTCTGTTCTAATGGTCTTACCCCAATAATACCACCGCAGAACAGGTATTATTTGGTTGCTGCATTATTTCTATCCCAGCAGTGTCACTAAAGTATTTAAATGAAACTACAGCAGCACTACAACCCCCTCACTGCATCAGTGTCACTTCAGAACTGATGATAAACAATCCACCATCCAAATTATATCTGCCGTGTGATGCTTCTGGCCAATATAGAACAGAGAACCAACAGGGGACTAACAAAAACAAAAAAACAAGTGACTGAAATGCATACACAAAATGCATATGTGACACTTTTTCCAGAATTAATCCGTTGTCATTGGTTGAAATCATCCTTCACGTGTTGAGACAAATGCCAGGTAATTATACTATCACAATTTGTTTTTCACATCCTAATAATAATAATAATATCAAGCTTAGGATAAAATCTCTTTTGTTCTTACAGATCCAAACTCTGCCATCACGTTTCTGGAGAAGACAAAAGAGAAGGTAGTGTCTGTAGTCATTGTAGTAACAGTCACTCATTATCAAAACTTCAGTTTTCAGTGTAAATAATTACTTTATCGTGTAATATTGTGGTCGTTGCTGGATGCAGGTGAAGGCGAGTGATGAGGCGGTGATTCTGTGTAAAACAACCATCGGCAGCCTAAAGCTGGACATCAACGATCTGCCCGCTACTAAAGTGAGACTCTTGCTGTTAGTTCTGAACATGGATGTGGTCAAAGTGCTGTTAGAATATCTTTTTTTGGTGTATAAAATTAAATCCTGCTTTAAGTATAACCAGGGGTGTCCAAACTTAAAGTAAAGATGCCTGGAGGCCAATAGTTTCTGACATTTTTTCACCACAAAAGTTATATGAAAAATACACACTGTTATAAAACAATTTTCATTGTCACAGTGTACTTAGGCGTGAACAACTCCAAAGACACTTCTTTAATATCTGAGGAGTCAGATAACATCGAACAAACTGTATAGAATACCTTGATTTTAAGGTATTTAAATTTAAGGATATGCAGATCCTCTGTCACATTTGTGTTGCCATTAACCTCTTAAAAATGTCATTACCTGTGTGTGTACTTCATCCTAAAAATCTGCACAGATCTGGTTGACCGAGGAACGCCTTTGGTGATCTTGCTACGAAAGGGAGTTTACTGCACAGCAAAGCCCATACCACAAAGACAAGAAAATGCAGTGAAAATGAAATCACTTGTTTATTGGTTTTGGTTCTCTCTCGGGTCTGCACTGCAGTCCGCCTATTAGTGGCCTCTGATATAGACAAAACAGGGTTTATTAATTCTTCCCATGCTATGATCACTGCAGCCCTGAAACACTTACTGCTCAATTTCCCCCAAAAACCACCCCCTGGAATGTTTATCAGCCTAAATATTACATGAAACACCATTTCTTTTAAAAGTTTCTATCCTAATAATGATAATTATTGTGTGATTCATCGTTCAGCTCTTTACATTTTGTTTTTGTTTGTGTTTTGCTACTTAGAAACTCATTGAGGATGTGGAGGAGATGCTGAACGCACTTCCCGGAGTGACGTCTGTGCATGGCAGGTTCTATGATCTCTCCAGTAAATATTATCGCATCATCGGGAACCACGCAATGTACTACAAGGACGCTCTGCGCTACCTGGGCTGCGTGGATGCCAAAGATCTGCCAGGTAAAGTCCCTCGGAACGGCTATTACTATTACAATATTTCTACGTATAGCTACAGGTATACAGATTTAATACACACGTTCAGACATTTAATACCAGCTTGAGCTTTGGTGTGTTCTTTTAGTGGAAGAAAGCTCTGTATGCTTATTAAACTTACAGGTCAGTCGTAGGCTTGTGGTTAAGGAACCAGCCTTGAAGGTCCCTGGTTCATTGCCCAATCCCACTAATTGATATGGCTGAAGTGTGCTTGGGCAAGGCACCTAACCAGGTGCCGTATACAAGACTGCCAACCTTCTAGCACTTGTGCTCACTTTATTAGTGTGCGTACAATGTGTGTTTCACTGCACTGATGGGTTAAATGTGGAGGACTAATTCCTCTGTGTATAAGCACTTTAGGCAAATGGATCAGATTATCACTTTTATTTACACAATAATAATTATTAATGTTAATAGTTGTTCAAATGCTATTAGCATTGCTGCAAGTAAATAGATCTTAATATGAGTTTTAAATCAGTGCTGAGTTTTGTTTCTGACTTTTTTAGGAGCAGAGCAGCAGGAGAGAGCATTCACACTGGGCTTGGCCGGCCTGCTTGGAGAGGGAGTGTACAACTTTGGAGAGTTGGTATGTGATTGGTCAAAAGCTTAACTTAATTTTATATCAGGAATTCTTAGGCACTGAGCCGATTAACTGTTAGAAGGTCGGGGTCGCATATTTTGCTTCTCAATTTATAATTGAAGCGATGATGAATACTGTTCAATTCTGGCTATGTGAACAAATGTTTAAACGTTTTAGGATGTCATGTCATATCCCCATCTGGGTGGAGTTTCCATGTTCTCCCCGTGTCCGGGTGGGTTTTTTTTCCCCGAGTCTTCGGTTTCCTCCCACAGTGCAAAAATATGGATTTAAGGTGAATCGGCTGCTCTGAATGGTCCCTATAATCTGTGTGTACCAAGCCAGGCAGGGGATTAGGGTTGTGTCAGAAAGAGAGTCCAGCGTAAAACACTTTGCCATGTCTAATATGCAAGTTCATGGCTGTGGCGCCCCCTGAATGATAAAGATCTTTAAATTAGCTTACAGTGCTTAAGCTACACAAAACCTTTTTTTGTGTCCCAATCAATAATGGTGTGTGTGATAAGTATTTGTTTTTGCACCTATTTATAATATTAAACAGTGGCACTATGTAAACATACCGGTCTATTAAAGGTTAAATATAGAAAGAAAATAATGTTTATTATGTATATTTTAGGCTGAAGGAGATTTTAAAAGATGGACTCATTTAAACTAAAAAAAAAATAATTAAATGTTATAGCAGTTTTGGGGTGAGGTAATTTTTTTTTGCCATTAGGATTAAATAATGAATTATTTTATTTAAAGCTGACTCTGCAAAACAATCAATGTTGCTGCCACTTATAAACACATCAAAGGGCCTAAAACAATACAATCTAATTCCACTTTAAATGTTTTTTTTTTTTTTTTTGGCCCATGCAAGGCCAGCAGGTGTCTCTGTCACTGTATTTGTTGTCCATATCGGCCTCTTTTTTGTTTGGCACCAAAAGTCTGTGTTCTTTTTTTGAATATAAATGATTATCTTACAGATATTAGTGTGCAACATCACCTCAGTTATTCGGAGCTAACCTATTGACCAGAAGGTTGAGAGTCCTTTCCATGTCATTGCCCCTGCCGTGCCTTTGTGCTGCTGTTACTCTATCATGACATTAGTTTGAAGCATGTTTTGATAAATTGTGTGCCTCCTTACACAGCTCATGCACCCTGTGCTGGAGTCTTTGAGGAACACAGATAAGCAGTGGTTGATCGAGACACTCTACGCCTTCAATTCAGGGAATGTGGAGAAATTCCAAGCTTTGAAATCAGCCTGGGGACAGCAGGTCAGATATATATCCCTCATTCTCAGGTAGCTTTGCTAATGTATGGTAATTAAACAGTGTTTATTCTCTCTCTCCAGCCTGATCTTGCTGCACAGGAGGCCACACTGATGCAGAAAATTCAGCTGCTGTGTGTCATGGAGGTGAGACTCATTCGCACACTGTTGTAGGGAATTGCTGATCATTAAGTAACAGCTTTCCGATTTCTCGAACATTTAAATTCTGCCATCTAGTGGCATCTACAGATCGGGGATCATAAACAATAATTTACAAACGGCTCAGCCAATCAGATTAAAGGACTGGAACCCTTATCTGTTTTATAAGTGAAACTACAGCAGCACTACTGCACCAAAACCCCCTCACTGCATCTGTGTCTGCAGAACTGACCACAAATGCTCTGTGCTTGTTGCCATTGGGAGATCTCAGTTTTTGCCCTGGGTTACGACTTTTCTGGGTGTTGGATTGATTGTAGAGTAAAAACACAGCTATCAGAACCAGATTGTTACAAAAATGTTTTTTTTCCTTGCTCCATAGATGACCTTCACAAGGCCGGCGAATCACAGAACCCTGACCTTCCAAGAGATCTCACAAAGCACCAGAGTCCCTGTGAATGAGGTGTGTTTGTGTGTGTGAGAGCGATTCATGCTGATTTAAAGTGACATTTAACTTGGACATTGAAGGTGATACTAAAAAGGCCAGTTTTATGATACTTGGTCCATCGTCATACTGACTAGAGGACAGTTATTTGGCAATTCACGCTTATTGAATCTATAAACTGCAGATAGCCACACTATATATACTGCTTAAAAAATAAAGGGAACACTAAAAGAACACATCCTAGATCTAAATGAATAAAATATTTAGATATATTTAAATGTAAATCAAAATTATCCCATGGAGGTCTGGAAGTTACATTGTGTTGTTTAAGCGTTCCCTTTATTTTTTTGAGCAGTGTACTTACCTTTGGTATGCATGTTAGGTGGAGCTGTTGGTGATGAAGGCTCTCTCGGTTGGATTGCTCAGAGGAAGCATTGATGAAGTGGATCAGAGAGTCCATATGACCTGGGTACAGCCACGAGTCCTCGACTTGCCACAGGTAACTGTGTGTGTTTAAACTAGCCGTACCCGTTCTACACACGGGTGGCGAGCATTTTTACAGTACTTTTTTTTACAATATTACTTTCTTTAATTCCGTCTTCATTAAAGTTTTCGGGAAGCAGATTGGTGCTGTAGTATTGGACACATTTAGTGAGATGTCCTTATTGCTGTTGGGGTGCAATTTGTAGCATGCCTTGCAGCGTTAGCTTCACATTAGCCGCAGTGCATCATCCCTTTCACGCTACCTATGCGCCAAATGCTATAGAAATGACACACCCGGCGACATATATTACCTTATATACTGTAACACCAAAAAAACTCATATTTGAAGATCAATGGGATAAAAGTTGTATAACATACATACATAATAAACAAACAAAATATTTAAATTGTTATACGGTTTAAAATGATTGCTTTAAGCATCTTGCAGCAGTTAGTGGTGTATTTACACCACTTGTTAACGATGCAATGTGGAGGATGTGGTGCCATCTAGTGTTCATATAGGAGGTAGTCACTTCCTGAGCAATAGAAATACTTTTGGCTGGTTCTGTAGTTGTAGTGTAATTGAAGGTCTTGTTAAAGGTTCTCTGTGTAATTATGTGAGTTTTGACCATAATGTTGTTACAGATTAAGGGCATGAAGGATCGTCTGGATATCTGGTGTGGAGATGTAAAGAGCATGGCCGTGCTGGTGGAGCATCAGGCGCAGGATATTCTCACATAAACACACACTGTCTCAATCTGATTCACCTCTCATGTGTTAGTACTTGTTTTCATTACATAATTCAATAAAACTATTTCCACCCTATTAACATTCATGTTGTAAACCGCTTACTGCTGGAAATGATGAGTTTAAAAGTTTTATGCTATAAAACCCCACCTCAGTTGCCCCTCGCCATGGGCTCCGACTTCGTCGCCCCATCGTGAGCCAGTTGTTGCAGCTGTTTGGAGACCTGACCTTAAGCCTACTGTGCACAATTAGGATAAATTGGAACATTAATTGTAGACAGTAAACAAACAGCCTGTTCAGCTTGTTATAGGCAAGTATTTATTAATTCAAGATAAAATGGGTGGGAAATAAAGGAATGCAGGATAAAGGAGTGATGGCTTAGGGTCTTTTCTTATAATCCTCCAAATGAGACAGGATCCATCCAGAGGGTCCAAGAATTGTCGCAAACATGGCTGCCATTGCGATGGCCTTTTCCTAAAAGAGACATGCAACAAGAATTAATGCACCCAACTAACCAACACATTTTTTATTCTTATTCTAGAATTAATTCCAAAGTTTGGTCCTGCAACAGTAACAATGAAACAGAAATGTATAACATACACAGTAGAGTGTAGACTTGGTGGGCCCACACTTTTCTGGCCTGAGATTCACTTTTTCCAGTGGACATCGTAAGCTACCAGTATTTATTTTTTTTAAAGCTTTATTGTTTAAACCTTTTACACCGTGTAATTATTGGAAATCCATTGAAACAAACACTATTATTCTGAGAATTTGCACTGAATAGCGTCAGCCAGGTGGGAGGATGCCAATTCTTAAACAGGCTTGATCATCTGGACTTCATTAGGCTGATTAGGATGATCCTAAATTTCTGTCAAATATGTGGAACATTTTATCTTTGGATACTTTTCTTCCGCCAGCAAAATCCAAAGCTGCCCAACAGAGGGCCTTGAATTCATTTGAATGTCAGTTTGTAGGCCTAAAAAATTGCTTTTCCAAAGCAGATCTGAGATCGGTATGTGGCAGGGAGGATGGGAAAATAGTTGTTGCCTGGGTGTTAGTAAGTTACTCATTGAAAAAAATGTTTTTTTTATAAACTTCGTTCTGTAATTTGGCCAGTAGATGGCATTTTATTTCATAAACAAACTGGAAACCTGTTACTCGGCGATGAGCTTCATTTTAAAAACCCGACTAGATCACGTCACGGAAGATCAGTGTATTTCTGCTTTCAGTAAACACATTTATGAATCAAATCTTGTGTTTTACTTTTGAGGTTCCTATCTTTATCATTTATTCTAAACAATGCACTCCCTCTCATTCTGTAATGCTTTTATTTAAAAAAATTGTACAGTGAAGGTTTCTAAAAGTGTATTCTTGTTAGTAAATGTGGCATTTGTGGTTGTTACCCTGAAGCTAAAAGGTTCAGGTTTAATTATTAGCAGGGTTGCTGTCATGTAGTTCATGTGCAGTGTGTTTATCAGAGTTCCCCTGACTTTATTTGGACACAAGGTCGAATATTTGGCAGTTTTCCATAAATGTTTTTACCCATTCACAGTGCCGCAAGACGACAAAGTCCATACAGAGAAACGATCATTTAGATCAACAAGTTATATGTTTGAGGTACACAGTTTTATTTATAGCATGTCTAAAATCAACGCAGTGTCAAATGCTAAGTAAATGTGAACATGCTGCCACCTGTAACGTTAAAGATAATCTGTTAATAAACCAACACACAGCATTCACAAACACTCAGAGCTTAAGAAAGGTTTCCAGAATAACAAGTCAGGTGCTAAACTCCAGATGCAGACGGGATGGACACATTCACTCGGTCCCTGACTCACCCCTGTGGAGAGAACATGCTTGGGAGGTTTGGCAGATATATTGGCTTTTGGGATGAGCTGCTGTCTCAGAGCAGTTCTGAATAAAGCCGAGGAGCGACCCAGAGATGACATGCTTCCCTCTGTGGAGAAAAACTGACCGCTGCTGCTGCTGTGGGTTTGACTGTGCTGGACGCAGGTCTGTCTCAGATTCCTGATCACCTGCCAGGTCCTATTTCTGATCTCAGATCCACCCAGAGATTTTACTGGCTCCTGTGATGATGGACTTATTCAGTTAACTCCTGCAGTGCTGAATAACCGCCTCTATAGGTGTGTGTGTGTGTATGTGTGTATTAGTTTGTGTGTTGATTTGTGGGTGTGTCTATTAGATTGTGTATGTGTGTATTTTGGGGTTGTATGTATTTGATGTTTATTAGTTTGTGTATGTGTGAGTTTGTTCTTATCTATGTGCATTATTTGTGTATGTGTATAGGTTTGTGTATGTGTATTATATTGGGGTTTGCATATTTTTGTTTATGTGTATGTTAGTTCGTATCTGTGTGCCTTAGTTTGTGTGTGTGTGTGTGTGTGTGTGTGTGTGTGTGTGTGTGTGTGTGTGTGTGTTAGTTCTCATCTGTGTGCCTTAGTTTGCGTATGTGTGTAAATTTGTGTATGTTTATTAGTTTGTGTATATGTGTGTTAGTTTGTATCCGTTCGCATTATTTGTGTATGTGTTTAATTTGTTTGTGTGTATCAGGTTGTGCATGTGTGTATAGATTTGTGATTGCGTGTATTATGATTTTGGTGATGCATATTTTTGTGAATGTGTGTAAGTTTGTGTGTATGTTTATTAGTTGGTGTTTGTGTGTTAGTTTGTGTATGTGTGTGTTGGTTGTCATCTGTCTGCCTTAGTTTGAGTGTGTGTAAATTATGTTTATTAGATGGTGTATGTGTGTATAAGTTTGTGTGTTAGTTTGTATCTGTCTAAGTTTGTGTGTATGATTATTAGTTGGTGTATGTGTGTATTAGTTTGTGTATGTATGTTAGTTCATGTTTGTGTGTATATGCTCGTGTATGTGTATAAGTTTGTGTTTGTGTATTTTATTAAAACGTTGAATTAGCTCAGGTAGGTTATAAAGTAAGTTACTAAAACTACTCAGTTTTCAACTACGTCACTGAGTTGTATAATCTAACAGGTGGAGTAAACAAGGTCACCGCTGGAGGGCGAGCAAACTCCGTCTTTGGAATCGTCTTTTGATCTTTCAAACATGATGAATTCATTATTAATGCTTTTAAATGAATGATGGTGGACTGATTTGTATATTTTGTAAAATGTGTAAACATTAAAACTTTTTTTTTTACCTTCATTTATACTTTTATAATTTTTTTTATACTTTTATCTTGTAAAAGTGCTTATATATCTTTGATGCTGATGTAATGATACAAATTTTCCCCTTTGGGGTAATAAAAGGGGTAATTATCGTTATAATCTTTTTCTTTTCATGGAGCACCCTTTTTAATCTCTTTAAATTTATTTATTAGTTTTGATATTTGTTGTGTAAAAATGTAATTTAAAGGCAGAAGGAAAAAGATTAGCATTTAAGTGGTTGGAAAATTTTGTATGAACATTGAAAAGGCCTATAATTATGTAATATACTAGTGTAATAAACATGCTTTGCTATGCGGAAGAACTAAATGTAAAAGTTGAAAGGCATTTGATTTTGAATGTCTGATGGCTTTGAGGTTTCCACACGTAAAATAGTTACCCGTTCTACGCCCGAGCTGTGAGCATTTTTACAGGCGTGTTTTATTGAATTGATTTATTGATTTCCTCGCACCGTCCCCTCCACACTACCCATGCATCATTCGGTATAGTGATGACACACACCCAAGTGCCTTATATTATTTACACAGGAAATAATTAAATCAAAATGAAAACAAAGTATAAAAAATACACGTGTATTCAAATGCAATGTTGTGTCAAAATTCCAAAGCAATCGGTAAAGAACTTTCGGAGATTTAGGATTTTGAACAAACAAACATTTACATTTTTATTTCTATAGATTTAAGATATATTACTAAGTATTTTTTTTAAGTATTAAAAAAACCTCATTTATTTTTGAAGAGAATCTGTTGGTTTGTGTGCCACAGTAAAGAAGGTCGTCATTTACAGTGGAATGCAAAATAAAGGATGAGAACAGAGAAAAGGGGTGTGGTCACCACCTGCAGAAGCACTCCTTTATATGGGGGTCTTGCTAAGTGCCTCCCTACCTGTTGTCTGTTCCATTTACACAACAGCAAGTGAAACTGATTCACAATCAGTGTTGCTCCCTAACTGGACAGGTTGATTTCACAAAAGTTTGATTTACTTGGAGTTACATTGTGTTGTTTAAATGCTCCCTTTATTTTTTGAGCTGTGTATTTAACTGAAACTGCTGATCCAAACAACCAATGATTTGTAAAGGAAATCATGATCAGGGCTGCCCAAACTTTTGCATACAACTGTACATTTATATTTAGTCAGTTAGCATAAACATTTAAAGCGATATAAGAGAACAACACAAGTCAGAAGTTAAGGAGAAACCAGCTACACTGTAGTATCCTCAAACCTGACCATTAACCAATTTCTCTTTTTTATAGCAAGTGCATGTGAAAGAGATGCTTTTTATAAAATGCCAAGGGACTTAGCCTTACGGACAGTGTTGGGAAGATCGTTCCACCATTTATCAGCAGTGAACGATATGGAGAATTAGCGCCACAGTGAGATGGAATCACCAGGCGACGTTCATCACTAGAGCGCAGTGAGTTGGTGTGTATTTCGGAAAGATGCATAGAAGGTAAGAGGGGCAAATCTACCTATTTGACTTGGCACAGTTTTTACCCCCAGATGCCTTTTCTTCTGCAACCCATCAAATTTTCAGGTTTGGGACCAGCACTGAGTGCACTACAGTACAGCCCTAGCGTTTAGGAAAATTTAGTACCTTTAATTGACCCTTTGGCATGTCTTTAGATGTGAGGGGGAAGCAAACACCCTAAAGAAAATGCTTAATGAATATAAATAAGATCTGTCACTCAAATAAAGGTTTTACTGCTAAATGACAAAACAATCTTTCCAACTCCCAGAATTTTTATACTCAATAACTCAAAACACATTTCTTCCAAAAGTACAAAAATGTGGGAAAATCTAGGCATTCAAACTTGATTGGCAAATGATCAGATCTGATAATACTAGTGTAACTGGTTCCTCTTTCCATTTGAAAGTTGTTTTGGATAAAAGCATCTGCCAAATGAGTAAATTTAATGAAGGTGTGGATGTGAACCCCGTCTTTATTATTAAAGGTTAACCGTGCTGTGATGAACTCTTCTCAGACAAAAACAGCAATGTCACGTTCAGTCAGGTTTATATCGAAATTGTGTACTTTTAAAAGCAAGGTGGAGTATCAGCAGTTTAATAAGTAACATCACACAATGACTTCTTATCAGCGGAGTGTGATAGGATTGTGAGTAGAACTAAAGCTTGGTGACAATTAAACTGGTGACAGCTATATTAATGATGTTAAACTGTGTGAGGAAATTTTGTGCTTATTCATGTAGTGTTCATTTGTTGCCCAACATAATTTGGTAGTCCTCTGTAGTCCCCTTTTTAATGATCAGAGCCCCCACAGAATCACTAAAAGAGTGTACCATTTGAATGGTGGCTCATTCTCAGCACTGCACTAACATTTTGCAGATGGTGCATCCCCATGCCCATCCAGGGCAGAATGTCTCAGGCGCTGGGCAGATACACCCAGGACAGGGTGCCAATCCATCGCTGGGCACACACTCACACAGACACACAAAAAAACACACATTATATGGGGCAACTGAGAGCATTCAGTTTACCTTTAATCCACGTGTTTGGACTGTGGGAAGAAACCCACACAGACTCAGGAATCAGATTGGAATTCAAACCTGGAATCCTTAGTGCTAACCACTAAGCCAGGTGTTGCCCACCCGAAATTTTAATCAAATACATTTTATTTAATTGAACTCGAACAAAAAAACTTTGGTTAATATGACACCTTTGGTTTGGATTGAACACTTGAATAAATCTAATCTTAGTTTAGATTAATTCTTAATTCTCGCTTAATTCGCTTCTACAGTTGCAGAGGGGCCTCCCAAACCCATCCAGGCTCTGGGCAGATACACCCAGGACAGGGCGCAGTAGATGCAATTGAGTGCAGCCAATTCACCATAAATACGTGTTTTTTTTCAATATTAATGGAAGAATCCATGGAAAACCCACGTGGACACAAAGAGAACAAGGAATCAACACCCAGATCGAGATTCAAACTGTGTATCCCCTGTTCTAAGCAGAGGACATGCTAACCATTATGCCACCCCCTTAAATATATACAATATGAAAATAATCTGTAAATAACTATCATTTTCACTGTGTGGCCACTTAAGGTGGATGGGTTCTGGCACTGAACATTGGTCCTCACAAGGTTTCTTTGCATAAACCAAAACAAAAAACATTTTTAATTCTTTATCATAGGCTTGTTTTAGGGGGTTCAGTCCTAAAAAACACCATAGAAACATATTTTTTAACTGCAGAGTTAGTAATCCTTTCATCCTTGATGAGTGCAGTTAGGATTCTGCCTGTAGGAAGCTGGTGCCTAAATACTTTGAATAGTTGATTATTCTCAGTCAAGTCAAAACTCCAGCAGCACTGCAAGGTCTGATTCACTCATACAGTGCAAACACTTAACATAACACCTCCATGTTAGTTACTTCTATTATGGTGACCCAGAATTAGTCATATAATCAGTATTATTAATATAAAAGTAAAATCGGGCATGATGGCAAATCAAGCTTCATAATATGGAAAATACATGTATAACCCACATACATTTTAAATCTATTATTTTAAACTGAGCTGGTGATTTTTAACCCCATAACCTGAACTGCTTTCCTACTCTATGTAGTGAATCAGCAGATTCTCAGCAGTGAAGAGTTGTGTTGTTCCTCCCACTTGTCTGGACTTTAACTTCTCAAAATCTGAACAAAAGAAGGGATTTGGTGAAACATAACATACGAAACAATGCTAAACATGTTGGAAATATAAACTACCGACAGATCAGAGCATCAGACAATAGGTGGACAGGACTAGGGATGAGACAATTTATCGTTTTTGCAATATATCGCGATTAAAAAAATTAAAATAAATTGATCGTAACAGCGCCTCAACAGCTTCATGGCAACAATCTTTTTTTTTTTTTTCAAAGAAGTATTATGTCGGTTGCCGGAACTTCAGACCAGGTGGCACAATTCGCCTAGAACAAAAATTGCAGCTTCAAATGGATATGAATATGTACTTTAAGGGACTTCTGTTTTTTACTTTGATTTTCCCGGATTCGTACCGGGAATCCCCAGCACTGAGAGGCGAACGTGCTTCCTAAACAACTAAGGCATCGTGCTTCCTAAAAGGTTGTTAAAATGGTTTGCTTTATAACATCTCTTCACATACTTTTGATGTGCACTGTTTAAGCCTTAATCAGCTTTATACCTCTGATAACTGTGTACAGGCTTTTAAGCGCTGATTTGTAAAAGTCTGCATCCCCATCTGGAACATATCTTCTTCCATCTGAAAAAAAAAACAAGATTCCTAAGCCAATTTGATCAAAAAACAAAAGCAGCAGGTTATAAAAGGGGTAATTAAAAAAAATCTCGGCTTGCAGAATTTTTCTCTTAACTCTGTTAAAAAAATAACAGATCCGGATAGGTTTCTGTTTATGAATGCAAATGCACTGAATGATTTAAAAAAATAACATGCTTATTATTATACTAGTGGTAGTACTGTTCTCTTTTATTCTTTATTTATTTGTAACTGCTGCAATTTCCCCCTAGGGGATAAATAAAGTATTCTGATTCTGATTGGTGAATGAAAACTCATTATCCTGTTTTTAAACCACTGTTGTTTCTTTTCTGTGGTGTTTTGGGACATTTATTTATTTATT
>JAOUQT010305775.1:0-15520 GCA_025769995.1 Xyliphius kryptos | reverse complement strand
TCTCCACTGTATATATATATATATATATATATATATATATATATATATATTGGGAAACACACACTTAAATCTTTATATATAGATTATTGGAATGCAGAGAGTATAAGGCATGTTATTAAATGTCATGATAGGAATTTGAGGTAATATACTATCCTGCTTTGTTTCTTCCCTGGCATTCCTGTATCTCGTCTGTTTCTATAAAGATTTTATCTAAATAAAGACTGTAAGTTGTTCAGCTAGCTATATTCACTGCCTCTAATGCTTTTTTTCACAGGCTGACAGTCTAAGTAGTTTTGGTTTGAACTAAAGAAATAAAACTGATTAACTGCTCATGATGTTTGAGGCACAGTGGTTAGCAAGCCTGCCTTTTAGCGCTGGGGATTTGGGTTCAAATTCTATCTGTGTCCATGTAGGTTTTATCTGGTATCCTCTTACAGTCAAAAACATGGATTCAAAGTAAATTGCCTGCTTGAAACTTGTGTCTTGAGTGCGTGCCCAGCAACAGACTGACGCCTTGTCCCCAGCGTTTGTTTAGCACCCAAAACATTTTAGCCTGGATGTGCATGGGAAGCCTCCACTCCAGACTCCTAGGTTCCAAACAAAAAACCAAAAACCAAAAAGTTCACCCTGGGAAGATTTCTTGCTAATTAGCATAATTTTCAAAACCTTCTTTTGCGAATTAGTCCTAGGTTTTTGAGTCAGCCCCCATGTTTTTATAATTAAAATAAAATCTGCAGAGTGTGCTCTTTAATAACTATCATAATAGTTTAATAACTGACTTTCAGTCAGGCTGCTACAAAGTAATCCATACTTTCGTTAAAATTTGGTGCACTTATGTCTATTGGGGGGGGCTATAAAATCTACATATCTATTTCACACCCACCAATCAGAACCCACCATCTTCTGTCCAGTCGGTAAGAAATTCTCAAAGGGAAACTACCTTGGCTGCAATCAGCCAATCAGCTCTCAGCAGGCATTGAACGGCCTTCGTCTGTATATCTGGTCACCTTTAACAATCGACCAAGGTTCCAAACGTTCAGCTACAAGGGGAAGCTATTTCAAAAATGCTACTTGTGACACTACCTGTGAAGGGCTATAGTCTACAGTCACAAAAGCATTCTTTACTTCCTACTGTCTTTTTGTCCAAACTGTCTGCAGGCACCTTGAATCCTGGGAAAAGACGATCAAAAATACAAAACAACACATTGACTTGCTACAGCCACTAGTTCTTTCACCAAACACATGACTTAAGATGAGACAAGAGACTACTCATAATGTGTGGTGTCTATTTAGCTTTGGCTATATTGTGTACGTCCATTAAACTTAAAGTTAATAAAACCCACACGGATACCGGTAGAACATGGAAACTCCACCCAGATCGGGATTCAAACCAAGAATCCCCAGCACTGAGAGGCGAACATGTTGATCACTAAGCCACCGTGCACATAATAATAAAATAAATGTTTCCACCCTCTAAAAGTAAAACACCCCACAGAGTAATGGCATTAAGCGAGTGGGTGTCTGCCATAAGCCTCATGTAATTAATGTGCCTTTAGAGCTTGAATTAAAAAAACAAAACATTTTCTGGGTGTAGTTGTGTGTTTTAGCTAACAATAAAGGCTCCAAGAGTCAGGCTGGGTCACCTTGACCACAGAACGACCACAGCCAGATGGCTTTTATGTGATGGCTCACCCAGGGAGGGGGAGGGGTGGTGGGGGTTGAAGCAGAATGGGTGAAGATCAAAGTGAAAGCAATAGAATGCATGTTTACGCCTCTGCTTCGTTGCTGAGCTTTATCCTCAGGAAAAACGTCCACGGCCTGTGTTTGTGTTGTCACGCCAGCTTAGTTGCTCTGTGAGGCAAGAGACCCACAGTGTTTTTCATTTTGCACTTTCCCCTTCTCTTTCTTTATTTCCTCTCATTCTCAACCTCGCAAACCGGTGCAGTGATGCAGAATAGCCGAGGAAGCAATCACAGATTTAAAGTCACACAAGCAAAGTGATTCCATGTAAGCTTTTGGCCACATCAATCACAAGAGAAAGTTATAGTGTTGCAGATTCTATAGACTCTCAAGCTGTTTGCTAGCTGTTAAATATTTTCCTACTTTTAAAGAACACATTTAAATTATGATGTCTGCTTGTTGGGCGGCACAGTGGCTTAGTGGTTAGCACATTCGCCTCTCAGCGCTGGAGATTCCCGGTTTGAATCACTATCTGGGTGGAGCTTGCATGTTCTCCCTGTGTCTGCATGGGTTTCCTCCTGGTTCTCCGGTTTCCCCCCACGTTCCAAAACCATGAAGGTAAATTGAATGCTCTAAATTGCCCTGTATAGTGTATGTATGTGTGTGTGTGACCAGCGATGGATTGGCGCCCTGTCCTGGGTGTATCTGGCCAGCGCCCGAGACGTTCTCCCCTGAATGGGCATGGGGAACCCCCCGCGACCCTTATCAAGGAATAAAAGGAAGATAATGAATGACTGAATGTCTGCTTGTAATAACTTTTGAGATATTACTATTGTGTGGTTTTGAAAGGCTAATAAACGGTCAATCCAGTGGACTTGACATGCTAAGCCTTAAGCATTTTGTCCGAAAAGACATCAAACATGCTATTTAAGTAGACTGAATACTATTTTAAATTCAATGTTCTTTATTGATTTATATATTTTTTTTCAAAAAGTACATTTTTTGAAGTCATTGTAAGGTTTTCAGGGCTTGACTTGCCGCACCCTGTTGTTTAGCATAGCTCAGTGACCACCCAGAAATGCTGTTATTGTGATCTCACTGTTTAAAACCTGTTTTCTATCTCCTGAAAACCATCACATACAAGTCTTAATTAGATTCTAATCAGAAAAAAAAACTTATGTAGTTATGTAAGTATGTTTTTTGGGTGTGTCTTGAGAGTGATATGTGAGGTCTAATACCTTTCGAACAACTTGGCTACATAAAAACAACTGCTTTTTTTAAGTATGAAATGTATGACTAGCACAGGAGATCAAGAGCAATAAACCCTTTTTAAGCAAACATTAGAATTTTTCAGTTCCTCCGTTCTGTTTGAAAAAAAAAAAAAAAAACATCTGTTCCAAAAGTTGCTGAGTCTGCTGTGAATAAGTCAAAAGGAATAATGTGGCTTGGCAGCTTTAGGCTTGGGTTTTTAATCAAAGATCGAGCTGGCTGCTCTTGGGCATTGTGACTGTAAACACTTGCAGTGAGACTGCAGTTTCATCCATTTAGAGCTCATGCCATCTGTGCTGTGATTCAGAGCCTTGTTTCTTTCCAACGGCAGGCAAAGTGCACCCTTAGACATTGTTCCAATATACAGACATTGTTCCAGTGTGCATATGATGCCAAGAGTAATGCTTAGCTGCGGGTCAGGGGGTCATTCCCTTAGCGCAGTCATTTCCTCTTTACATACCATAACAACACAAAGAACAAAATTACATTTATATGTAATAATTAAAGTAAGCGTGGTATCATAGCATAGCATCGTAGCCCTTGTTTTTTTATGTAAACGAATTTTAACTCATTGTATTTGGGGCCAGTGTTGTATAGAAGGGTAAATGTGGAATTATTTAAATGAAAATTCAAATTTTTACTGTAGTCCTGTGGTAGCAGCTATTCAAGTCGATTAAAGTGTTTTATATTTTTAGGTGGATATGTTTGGTGCCAGAAAGGGTCCAAAAGTTTTGTGAACAGAATTCGTAAGCAATTTTCTTCATTGCACATTTTTTTGCTCGCTCTTCTCATTTTTTTGCTCGCATTTTTTTTTTTTTTTTTTTTTTTTGCCCCCTCGCGTCTAAAAATTTCTCACTTTCGATTTTGTATTTAGGACCCGTTTTAATGAGTGGGCGGGATCTAGACAGTAATTGGCTGCTCTTGAAAACTCCAGCCCACCCAGCCATGCTACACATCTGGCGACATCAGCGAATATGCGCGAAATGTGTTTTGTTTTTGAAAAATGAGTTGAGAGTTTCCTTACTTCTATGAGCTATTTTAATTTTCGGTATTTTATTTTCCAGTCCCACTTTTTTAAAATGTGTTAATCCACAATTTGTCACAGTGTAAGCATGGTTAAATTAGTTTGGAATAATTCGTCAGTAAACTCATATTAGTCTATATTCTATTTATTCAGTTAGAATCTTTTACTCCAGCATTTAGTTTGGTAATGTGAGTGATGAAGGCTGACACTCTTAAGTCAAACATTAAACAAAGTATATAAAGTAGTTCTAAAATGGTTTTGAATTTGGTGGGTTTAATTGCCCAGTCAGTGGCTTAGTGGTCAGTATGTTCTCCTCTCAGCGCTGGGGATCCAGATTTTAATCCTAATCTAGAGTTAACTATAATAAAATTTTCTGTTTTCTATATATAATTAATCCAATCAGAGGTTTCTGTTACCTTTGGAATTATACATACTGTAGTTTTTCTGTTTGATGGCTGCTCAGTAAACCACAGAACAGCTAATAGAATGAGACAGATGCTGCATTCGTACCTCGCATGTAACGAATTTTAGAGCGTGCCGACCAATGGATTGGTGTCCTGTCTTGGGTGTATCTGCCCAGCGCCCGAGAAGTTCTCCCCTGGATGGGCATGGGGAACCCCACCGTGACCCTAGTAGAGGACTAAATGGAAGATAATGGATGAATGGATGGATTTCATATGAATGGATAATGGATGGAGTGGACAGCTGGACAGCTACTGGAAACCACCGAAAAAAGATTATTAGTAGTAGTTGTTCCACCTAGCTTCTCATAAAAAGTTGCATCAAGTAAATCTGTATTGGTTGAGGGCATTGGACTGACAGCTTTTTTTCATGTGCAGAATGAATCAGCAGGAACAGGTGATTTTTTTTTACCTTTTGGGAAAGTTTGACCTGCATGGGTTGGGAGATTTACCAGATGACTTAAGACCTGAATATTTGAAATTTACATCCAGGTCAACAACATAGTGCATTAAGAAACTGTTGAACAATACTACATATATTTATTTTCTTTTAAAAAGGGAAAGCTCTGCTTTATTGCACGTTTCAGTTTTTTCCACATCTTAACTTATAAGGACTGCTCCTAAATTCCACCATTTGAACCCTCCCCCTGATTAATCTCGCATTTGCATCCAGTAACCAGGAATCCCCAGCGCTGAGAGGCGAATATGTTAACCACTAAGCCCCCGTGTCTATATATAATATATATATATTTTTTCTACTATTTTATCTAAGAGTGTATTTGTACGTGTGTATGTTGACATCAGAACCAAAGAAAAATTCTTGTATCAAATTAAGTGAAATTCTGATGGAATTTAACTTAATGTAATTATGATTACATTAAGTTGATAATAAAATATATATATTTGTATAATAAAATGCTGAATAAAATATAAATGAGAGTAAGCAACTCATTTTTTAAAATCTGTATGGTTTTTATTTGTATGGCAAATACAGACAGAGAGACAGATTATCTTTCAGCAGTTTAGCAGTAGTCTTCATTGATTATTTCTCCTGAACAGGTTGCTCCTGACATTGACCCTGTCTTACAGACACGAGTGCGTGTGCGTCGTGCGTCTTTGCAACTGGACCAGGCAGACCAGCAGCCCCAGTTCCCTTTCTGTTCCACGGGGGCTTTCGTATCTATAGTGGAAAAAAGATAGAGAAAATACTTTGAACTGTGTAAAAAAAACCAGTTCAAATCTTTGTTGAAATCTTTATGTTTTATGGGTTTTTTGCTAGATTAAAACTTAAAAGTAGCTTGTAACAAGTTACAACTTTGCAGTAATTGTGTTGAATTTGTTTTCAGTGTATATATCCAGAAAATTGACATTTGTTGCATTTTCTTAACATATAAACACATACATCTTTTCAGCACATGTCTTTTTGTTTTTGTGTCCTGCGTATTTGCTGCCTTATTTTCCAACTGTGCAGTTAATGAATTCCTGTCATTTGGTTGTCCACTAATAGCAGAGTTCCATTTTCACTAAAAGAAAGGTGGACATGGGCAGAAACTAGAGCACCGCAGCTCTTGCCTATTAAGTCTTAAAAACTATACGTAATGTGAACGTGCCCTGGGTGTTTTCATATTGCTTTTATTATTATTATTTCAAATAATAATTTGAACTATTATGTGTCTCTTGTAGCTTTCTGTCTCATGTGGTTGGATCCTGCTTGCTCAAATTTACCAGCATTTAATGAACTGTAACAAATTACTGCAACCCATATTTTAGTAGCCTATACTTTCACAGACCTTTTAGACATTGATATTGGTATGTAGACATAAGATGCCTTGTCAATTCCACTGTATATTTAGGACATACAGGAGAATCAAAACATATGTGAACTCTAAACATATGTGCATGCTTCTGACAAGAACACAGATTGTGTCCTGTGAACAAGGAGCAAGGCATCTATGAGCTGTGGTAAATTATTTTGGAAGAATAAGGAGCAAGTACTTGTTTGTGTCTACAATCTGTAAAAACCATTCTGTTTATGGGGTTTGTCTTTCTGTGGCCTCTCTAGTGCACCTGTCCACTGTAATTTCAAACTTTCAGTTTCAAACTTTTTTGATGTATGGAAAAGTAAGTGAATTAATTTTATGTATGTCTCCATATTAAAATGTATTTCAAATGTAACCCATAAACGTTTTGGCTAAAATGAGCAAATCTATAATCTATCTTATTTTTTTCCTGAAGAAATTAGAAATGCCATTACCACAGCATTTGATGAACACATAGATCATGAATAACAATTCTAAATCCATCTAATTAAATAAAAATTGTTGTAATTAGAAGTTACACCCAGGACAGGGCGCCAATCCATAGCTGGGCACACACTCACTCACACAGCCACACACACACATACACACACTACGCAGGGCAATTTAGAGCATTCAGTTGACCTTGGATCCATGTTTTTGGAATGTGGGAGGAAACCGGAGAACCCGGAGGAAACCCACGCAGACATGGGGAGAACATGGAAACTCCACCCAGATAGGTATTCGAACCGGGAATCCCCAGCGCTGAGAGGCGAACGTGCTAACCACTAAGCCACCGTGCCGCCCTCGGTCCCTAGTTATTTTTAATTTTAGTTCTGGTTATTGCAATTAGTAACATTTGTGAAATAATCTGTCTTTTAAATATGTTGATTTAGAAATGCTAGTATCCTAGTGGAGTGTCTGACACCAGATTTTCGAGGTGACCTCTCGTCAGTGGAGAAGGTGGCTCAGTCTGGTCTGGATGTTTATGCTCATAATGTGGAGACTGTAAGAGAACTGCAGAGGTCAGTGCATTTAAAAAAAAAAAAGCCTTTTTAAATGTTTACATTTCTCAACGTTTGCCCCACCAGCCACACTAAATTAGAGCTGCGGTTAATATGCACACAAAAAGACAAAAAGGGGGTGGGGGGGGTCAGTCTGTGTTCTCAGTTTGCGGAATAACATGGTGATAATGCAGCGGCTGTCTTGGGAGACAAACAATCCAAAAATATCCTTGGGAAAAACAGGATAGGTAGCCATGAATCCATAGCAACGGTTCTTCTTGGGGAGGTTTCACTGTCAATAACTAGCTACTGAAGATTAATGAAGATACTGGGGGTACAAAAAGCAGATATGACTCAATTGTCTTGGATAAGAGGCAATTTAGTGCAAATCTCTCTCTTTTCTGGTACTGCAGCTGGTTCTGTATACAGTAAATATGATGTCTATTGGAAAAGTTTGACGCCTTTCTGTGGCTGTTTGTGCATCTGAGGAGGCAAAATGCAAACTACAGGTGTCCTGTTAACTCAGAGCAACATCAACATGATTAATCGATACATTTATGGATTTTAATTGCATTTATATTTGACGTATAAAAAGACTTATATTGATATGTACATAATTCATATATTGATAGGTAAATCTATTGTTTCGTCTGCTTCCTGATTGTGAACATGGTGTTTATCAGGCCGTTATTGCTCTGTGTTGTTTATCTTTAGATATGTGCGGGACCCGCGTGCTAACTTTGATCAGTCACTGAAAGTACTGCGTCATGCCAAAACAGTCCGTCCCGGTCTGCTCACCAAAACGTCCATCATGCTTGGATTGGGTGAGACTGATGCCCAGATCCATTCAACTCTGAAAGGTTTGTCTACCATCAAGTCTTGGTGTTTTAATGTTTTTAAATGAGAACATATAAACTCCACACAGAAAAGACCTTGCCCACAGATGATAGTCATAGTCTTGTGGTTAAGAAACCAGCCTTGTAAATGGTTGGGACCTGATTGGGACAAGCAAATATGCTGTCTTTGTGTAGTGTGCATGTTCTCCTTGTAGGTTTTCTACAGGTACTCTGGTTTCCTTCCACATTTCAAAGATATGCTGATGTGTAAATTAAAGATACCAATTGCCCCCCATTTACATTTAGTTATTTAGCAGACACTTTTATCCAAAGCGACTTACAAGTATCCCAAATTAGTTGGGGTCGGAACACATGGTTGAAACAGGACCCTGAAGCAATGAGGTTTAAGAGTTTTGCTCAAGGACCCACATTGGTAACTTCAGTGGACCTGGGATTTGAACCCCCAACCTTCTGATTAATAATCCAACACCCTAACCACTGAGCTACCACTCCCTCCTTAGCTTTCACAACTAAGAACAACAGATAGCACATACTCCGAAGGTATCCCAATGTTGGTGTGACAGTTTCGTCTATAACATTTTTCCAGAAATATGCGACAGTTAGCTAATGCAGGAATTTGTAAAACAAATTAAGGAATTGTGTTATGTGAATCGGTAACCATGTTAGGAAACAAATGGGGGGTGGGGCTCCAAGAGCGCATCATGCATATCCCATGGTTTTGCCGGAAAAAACCCGGGGTCGGGTTACGTCATGCAAAAGTTTAGGATCACTTGCAATTGACCTCTTTTTGAAAGAAAAACACAATGTCATGCAATTCACAAAGAATATTGTCAATTTCACAGTTAACTTAAGTGGGTGGCAGAATTGCCTACAAAAAGCCATACCTCACACTGGCCAATAAAAAGAAAAGACTGCGATGGGCCAGTGGGATGTATGTCTTTTTCTTGGCAATTCTGCCATGAAATACAGCATTCTGAAGTCGCCTCTTGACCGTTGATGCAGACACTGGTGTTTGATGGGCTCCATTTAGTGCAGCTGTCAGTTGACAGCCTGTGAGGCGTCTTTCACTCAAAGTGCACACTTTTAAGATATTTATCTTCCTGCATAGTTGTGCATCAGGGCCTCCCACTCCTTTTTCTGTCCTTTTTAGAGCCAGTTTGTGTCACTCAAAGGGAGTAGTTAACAGCATGGTAAGATATTTAAATTTTCTTGGCAATATTTCACATTATGTAGCCTTCCTTCGTTAACACAAAAATGGACTGACTGGTTGTTTCTTTCTGGACATTTTAAACCTGTAAGCAAGCAAATAACTGCTGATACTTCAGATACTAAACTAACCTAGAATGTTGTGCTTCCTTTTATGCTTACTTATTAGTATAGCGTTTTTCAGCTGTGACAACCAATTAGCCCAAGAACATCCTTAATTTGGACTGGTGACTATACCAGGAGATTTAGGCAGAGGACTGAGAATGGATAATAATAGGCCTATATGAAAAATAAATTTTATTTGTTTAAAATCATCTGATACACTTAAATTAATTGTGAAATGGACAATATTGTTTGTGAATTGCATGACATTGTGTTTTTCTTTCAAAAAAAGGGAAATTTGCAAGTGACTTAACTTTTGAGCGGTACTGTTTATATATAGCTTACTTATTAATAAGTTAAAAATTTGAATCTGTTTTTTTTTTAGTGTTAGATGAAACTTAAAATAACAATCACTGTTGTTATTTTTGTTTTATTTTTTTATTAGCTATCTGAGAGTGAGCATAAGATTTGAAAGTTTTGTATTATTCTTATCGCATCTCATCTTATTAGCTTCTGCTTAACACTATAATCGTGACTAGAATTGTGGGGGGATTCTCAATGCTCATCTATGGGAGAATGTTTCGGGCGCTGAGCAAATACACCCTGGACAGGGGGCCAATCCATCACTGGGCACACTCACTATATGGGGAAATTTTGTCATTTTAGAGCAGCCAATTCACTATGAATCTATATTTTTTTGGACTGTGGAAAGAAACAGGAGAACCCAGTAAAATCCCACGTGAACACAAGGAGCACATGAAAAACTCCACCCAGATCAGGATTCAAAACTGGATCCTTAATGCTGAGAGGCAGATGTGCTAACCACTATAACACTGTGCCACCAATTTTGTTTTGAATAAAAAATAAGTTAATTAAAGATTAATGCATTTGTTTACAAAGACATAATAAAAAAAAGTCACAGGACTTTGGTTATTATGCTTTTTTCCATTTAGAATTCATTCATTTATTATCTTCCGCTTATTCCTTTATGAGGGTCACGGGGGGAACCCCTAATGCCCATCCAGGGGAGAACGTCTCGGGCGCTGGGCAGATACACCCAGGACAGGGCGCCAATCCATCACTCACTTACACACACAGCCACACACTATAAAGGGTAATTTGGAACATTCATTTTACATTGAATCCATGTTTTTGGAATGTGGGAGGAAACCAGAGAATCCGGAGAAAACTCACACAGACACGGGGAGAACATGGAAACTCCACCCAGATTGGAATTCAAACCGGGAATCCCCAGCGCTGAGAGGCGAACATGCCAACCACTAAGCCACCGTGCCGCCCCCATTTAGAATTAACAAAAAAAATTGTGCCGTATTTCATCCATCACATATAGACTCAAAGTTGACTGTTGGTCAATATATCTATGTTTGTTGGTTATTTAAACTCTAAGCTCAAAAACTTTGATCTTTGTGGAATGCTCTATGTTTGCGTCACAATACATTTTCATCATGAAAAATTCCCATAGGAACGGAAAGAACCTAAACTGGATTAGAAGCTAAATTATGCAGTCATTACTCATTCCTGCAGTTTGAACTCACCAAATAGGGGGTACTTTCTCCAACACTCCTAAATAAAGTGATGAGAAAAAATTCATGGAATTTATGGCACTACCAGCAAAAAAAGATTGCCAATCTTAAGTTCTCGCAAGTTTTCAGCTCGCTATTTTGCACTGCAATAAGACCTGTCAGCTTCTGGAATCTGAACTTTAATTGACTAGCAGTTCATCAGAGTTCCTCCCCCTTACTGTCCTATCATCATGTGGGTTTTCAAAGCATCTGAAGCATGGAGAAGCTCCAGAAAAGGGATCAGTAAGGTTTGTGAGACTGCCTTAATTGCATATTTGGCCTGATTTAGCTAAAGGACGGCGAGTACAGCCCGTCTCCATGGAGTGCTCTGGTAACAGCTCGCTTCTGTCGGTAGATTTTCTTCTTTTAAATCTTTCGTTTTCTTTTACTTATCCATTAGCCGTTCATCTGCCAGAAGCTGAAATCGGCAAAGTCCGAACTGTGCCACACGAGGACATTTCTTATATAACTCCAGCATTCTTTTCATTAGCGTTATTTAAAAGCTGCAGTGCCAGAGTGGCATATGTGTGAGTTATGCTGTGGCAGGCAGACTGTGGGTGGATCTTTAAGCGTATGAGATCAGACTCACCTACATGTGGCAGTTTGTTACAGGTGTCTTCACACAGAACTCATAATCTTGAAACTCGGAAGCGATGTGAGTACTTACGTGGGTAACATAGTGAGAGTACATGTTTGGAGTGCTTTATTTCTTAGCATTGTCATGGTTTATTTGTTGTGGTATAAGCTAAAGCAGAATAAAGAAGTGGGCTTTCAAAGTCTTCTCTGATGGCCTAAAAATATCTGAATCGCAGACTTCTAGACGACCTACGCTATGTCAGCATATTCACACCCTTGGAGAGTACTTTTGAGCACACATTTTCATCCAATCAAAACTCTTAGATTCCACCTAATTAATACTGGTGATGGGATTCCACAGGCTTATAAGTAAAGGCTTTATTTACACATTTTTTAAATTTTATTGTTTATTGTTGGCCAATGGATCTGCCAGCTACTCGCGTAACTGCAGGTCCTTGTAATGCCCCACCTGCGCTACTGTTATCTGTCTGCAATGCAGTTGCTCTTTTCTCATTTCTGCTCTTCTTTCGGCTTTTACCCTTTATTATTCGGGTTCGACTCAGCGATGAACTTGCATGGCAGACTTGGCCAAGTGTTTTACATCAGATGCCCTTCCTCACGCAACTCTCACCCTTTATGGAACTTGGGACACAGACTATGGAGACAATTTAGAGCAGCAGATTCACCTTAAATCCATGCGTTTGGATGGATACGGACACAGACACGGGAAAAACATGGAAACTCCACCCAGATCAAGATTCATAATAAGATAACACAGTTATCGACAGGTGGATTAATTCAGACGGAGCATTATTTAAGTCTAGGTGTAAAATGCACGGCCCGCCACTTATAACTTAAAGTGATCTATTTTGCCTACTGTGTTCACATTACATACACATTTAATTAATCCATGCAGTTAAACACACATAAATACACGCTATTGAAGTGAGCACATGTGCCAAGGAGCAGTGGGCAGCCTTGTATACATCAACTGGGAGACAATTGGTGTTAGCTGCCATGCCCAAGGTGCTACTTGGTGGGACTGGGAATTAAACCGGGGAGCTTTAGGCCTCAGGGCTGGTTCCTTAACCGCAATTCTACGACTGGCTCGATGTCACATGTTTTAAAGTGTCTGAAAAAAGACATCATTCTGACATTGTTCTTTCTGTATATTTTTTATGTACAGTCATAATGTTAATATTGATTTAAAGAACTCAAAAGTTATTACAAGGGTGGCACAGTGGCGTAGTGGTAAGCATGTTTGCCTCATCACTGTCTATCCAGGTTCAAATTCCCATCTGGGTGGTGTTAGCATGTTCTCCCTGTGGCCACGTAGGTTTTCTCCGGGTTCTCCAATTTCATCCCACAGTCTAAAAACAAAATTAATTCCCCATACCTAAACTGCCCCAATATATCGTGTGCGTGTCTGAGTGGGTAAGTTGGTCGCAAGTGATAGATTGTTGCCCTGTCCTGGGTGTATTTGCCCAGTGCTCGAAATGTTCGAGATGAGTTTAATGATAAGATGAGATGAGTTATGCCGGCTCATAATGAAACCTTTGTACGTTATTGCATTGTAACTATGGTGATATCAGCCACAGGTAAGGCCACATCTGGCATTGATCATTAAAGTGCATGCCAAAGAGTGCTTGGCCCTGGGTCTATACACACACTTTGCATGTGGGATTTCAATGGCGCTGGTGGTGGTGCCATATGCCATGGTGTTGTGGGAAGATTAATTAAGGTACCACATGGCATGGTGTTGTGCAGGGAGCAGACATCCCACCATGGCTAGCAGTCTACATCTCCAGGAAGGAGTGCACAGTTAGACGTTGAGCTGTAAGACACCATCTCTTTAATGAATGAACTCACCATAATGAATGAATGAATGAATTTTCTCAATTCTGCCAGAGGCAGACACGGATAGTATTGGAATAGTTCCCAAAATGTAATAATAGAAAACAGACTATGGTCTTGCCTGACTTACATAAAACCACAAGGTGGAAGGCACGTTGGTTTAGTTAGTACGTTCGACGTTCTCCCCTTGTCCATGTGGGTTTTTCAGGTGTTCTGGTTTCCTCACACAGTTCAAACATGGATTCAAGGTAAATTCAAGGGTGTGGTTAGGGTGTTGGACTATCAATCTAAAGGTTGTGGGTTTAAATTCCAGGTCTACTCAAATTACCATTGTGGGTCCTCGAGCAAGGCCCATAACCGTAATTGCTCCAGGGGTGCTGTATCAACCCTGTGTTTTGACCCCAATCAAGTTGGCATATTTGTAAGTCGCTTTGGATAAAAGCATCAGCTAAATAACCAAATATAAATGTAAATTTAACTGCGCTGTGGTTCCCTGTCACTATTATAGGATTAGGCAGAAGATTGAACTTAGTTACAATGATTCTTTGTCAACTAGGGATGTCCTTGTGTCCTTAAAATCTTGTGGAAAGCACTGGAACACTGACTCCATATGCAAACCTGGATTTCAAATGAGATAATGAAATGCCCATCGAATCACGGCTGTATTACAGTCAGACTGTGTCATGAGTCAGATTGAGAATTCTTTACCCGAATCATTTTACTCTGGATGGGCATTGAAAACCCGTTCGCGACCCTAGACCCTGGTGTAGGATTAAGGGAAGGTGATGATGTAATGGGATGGGATGGGATGGGATGGGAAAACCACAAGGCTGCATTTTCAGCAGATTTCTTGTCTGACTTAAAAGATTATTAAGAGCGTCTTAAAGTTAGCTCGCCTAAAACCAGTTATACTGCTGATTGAAGCATCTTTGTTTACTTTCTTTAATTCTAACTTTATAATTAAAAAGTGTATTTTGGTTCTAATTTCAAGTCACTGGGCATTAAAACAAAGGTACACACCTACCCCTTCAGAATATCACAGCAAAGATTTCTTTAGAAAGCTTTTTTGTATGTAATGGATTTTTTGTATGTATTGTTTTTATATTATTTTAAATTGTAGATTTTTTGAATTGATCATATTTTGTGACTGACACCTGATTATTGCGTTTGCACTTATTCTAAGGTGTTATGAGTCTCACATTCTTCACTGGGGGTTTCAGTTGTAGATAGTTAACGCAAAATATAATAGAATCTAATAGTTTGCCACCCATGTCTGCTGCACCCTGAGCTCTAAGACATTATTTCACTTGATTTTAAAAAACAGGTGTAAATGGACCTGTAGTGTAGAGTTAAACACAATGGCTCAATTGTTTTTCATCCCATGAGAGAATGACAGAAAGGATTTACTAAGAAGAGGCAGACATATCTTCTGGGTGCAGAGTTCAGGATCCACTTTAGATACTAAATAGAGAAAAGGAAGATAGAGGGGAGAACAGATAAGACAGATGGAAAATAAGAGTTGGTGCCATGAACAATAGAACGGGAGAGAATGGGTCTGTGAAAGAATGTAAGAGAATAAAGACTGCTGTTAATTTTATCTTCACCTTTTTACACTTTAATTCAACTTACAGATGGCTTCAGTGAGATAGAAATCTGTAAAATTACAAAACAAATTCACTTAGAGATAAAGAAATAGATAATGTGTGATGGTTGTAACATTGCAGCTTTGACAGTTTGACATCCAGCCAACTCGCAAGTTCTTCAGCTCTCTCACTCACTCAGGGTTCAAAGAAGCTTTATTGGCACGACTGTATGGAAAACAATACTGCCAAAGCATTACAACAATTGAAAATACAATACAATAAAAGTAACACAATAAAATACTATAAAGTCCTATAAAGAGGAGAAAAGTAAGAAAATACATTTTGATTATAAAAATTAGGTTTTGCCAAATTTACAAAAAAGAAATAAACACGTCTTTGATATATACAGTATGCATATCGACTGTTTCAAGAGGTGAAACACTGATAAAGTCCTGCGTAAATCTCTTTCTTTCTCTCTCTTTTTCTGTTTATATATCTATAAATAAAGTACAGGCCATGTATATA